>JAXCMG010000042.1:2363043-2379547 GCA_034642415.1 Podarcis siculus
TTATTATTATTATTATTATTATTATTATTATTATTATTATTATTATTATTTTCGGGTGGCCGCCATTGCCATTATGAAAGAACAAGGTGAGTTCGTTCGTGGCGAGTTTTGGCACCTTTTTTTCTTGAAAAATAGCACCGATGATGATGGGGATGATTAAAAATTGTACCAGGCCCTGTACCCACAGGTCTCAGGGTGCTTCACAGCATAAAATAAGGACACAAGATACATTGTTATGGGGCCATAGTTGTCAACCGTCCCTTATTTGGCGGGACAGTCCCTTATACCAGCGCCATGTCCCGCTGCTGTCCCTTATTGATCGATGTCCCTTAAATTTCCCGGGTTTCTAAGGAAGCAGCTCCTCTCCCTCCCTCCCTCCCTCCCTGCCGGCTAGGGAGGAAGGAGGCTCCAACTGTGTTGCTTGGCTGCCCGGCCCGCCCCTCTCTGGCCTCCCCTCACCAGCCTCAGGCCCCTGGGAGCCCCTCCCCGCCAGGACTGGCAGGAGCCTCAGGCCCTTCCGCTGCCATCCTCCTTGCGGCCGCCGAACTGAGCGTCTCTGCCTGGGGTAGCATCTTCGTAGCTTGGACTTCATTTTGCGCAAAAAGTGGTTGCTGCTTGTAGTCATTTAATTGCAGTGTTTCATCAGTTTGAGCAGCAACCTCTGGAAACGATGAGGCTAAAAACCGGCGCTGCTCTCCAAAATTATCTGGTCCCTTTTAACTTCATATTTCAAGTGGTTGACTAAAATCCCTTATTTTGGCTGCTGATTCTTTATTTTTGAAGCTGCCGGTCCCTTATTTTCAAATCTGTAAGTTGACAGCTATGGGTGGGGGCACATATTTAAAGTTAAATGTTACAAATATTATGCCTGAATGTATCCTTTCAACTTGACAGCTCAGGGAAGTTACCTAGCTTTAAAAATAATATAAAACTCCTTTGCCAGTTTCCTCCATTCCAAAGCTATTTTCCCCTTGGAAAAGGACTCCAGGAAGTTCCCAGAGGTGACAATTGCTGAGCTATTTGTTGGCCAAGGAAAGCCTAATCCCATCACCAGACTTGCCAAGGGGCCAGACATGCAAAGGAAGTTCTCTTGTGCTTTGGGTGGTGGGACTTCAGAGGTGTTTGCCTCTGCTCATCTTATACCTGGGTCTTGCCCTGCCATGTCTGCATATGCCAATCTTGTACCAAGGACTTGTCTGGACGTGTTTGCCAAGGTTAAACTAGTGTAACCCATGTCTAGGTAAAGGTAAAGGGACCCCTGACCATGAGGTCCAGTCATGGCTGACTCTGGGGTTGCGGCGCTCATCTCGCTTTACTGGCCGAGGGAGCCGGCGTACAGCTGGTCATGTGGCCAGCATGACTAAGCCGCTTCTGGCGAACCAGAGCAGCGCACGGAAATGCCGTTTACCTTCCCGCCGGAGCGGTACCTATTTATCTACTTGCACTTTGGCATGCTTTCGAACTGCTAGGTGGGCAGGAGCAGGGACCGAGCAACGGGAGCTCACCCCGTCATTGCGGGGATTCGATCCGCCGACCTTCTGATCGGCAAGTCCTAGGCTCTGTGGTTTAACCCACAGCACCACCTGCATCCCAACCCCTGTCTGCCCCTCCCCTTTTGTGACATGTCAGTGATGTAGCAATGATGTAGCAATGATGCTATACAAACTGTATTCTGGAATATGGTGGGAAAGTTTGAAAAGTCCTTGTCACCCCATCCTCGGGGTTCAAAAATCCTCTTTGAACCTGTTGCGCAATAAACTTTGGTCTATCACATTGCTAACAAAGATCTGTATAGTTAAAGCCATGGTTTTCCCAGTAGTGATGGATGGAAGTGAGAACTGGACCATAAAGAAGGCTGATCGCCGAAGAATGGATGCTTTTGAATTCTGGTGCTGGAGGAGACTCTTGAGAGTCCCATGGACTGCAAGAAGATCCAACCTCTCCATCCTGAAGGAAATCAGCCCTGAGTGCTCACTGGAAGGACAAATCCTGAAGCTGAGGCTCCAATACTTTGGCCACCACATGAGAAGAGAAGACTCCCTGGAAAAGACCCTGATGTTGGGAAAGATGGAGGGCGCAAGGAGAAGGGGACGACGGAGGACAAGATGGTGGGACAGTGATCTCGAAGCTACCAGCATGAGTTTGACCAAACTGCGGGAGGCAGTGGAAGACAGGAGGGCCTGGCGTGCTCTGGTCCAGGGGGTCACGAAGAGGCGGACACGACTAAACGACTAAACAACAACAACAACACAGCTATTTGCTCCGGTTGGTGGCTGGACTCCTTCCTTTATTCTGCAGGGACCCGCGACAAGCTGGGTGACTAAGCAGCCTCGCACCTAGATTTTTCCGTAACATGCATGATAAAAAGAGAACGTCAGTAGCAGAATGGACTCCCTGGGAAGGCGGTGGGCGGTTTCTAAGTAGAGGCTGGACGGCCGTCTGTCACGGATGTTATTCCTGCCTCGCAGCGGGTTGGGCTAGATGACCTTTGGGGTTCCCTTTGAACTCGGCACTTCTATGATCCCACAGCCCAGCCCTCCTACTGGAGGCCTTGCCGTGTGCCCATCCGTCCTTTGGCATCTCCCACTTGCTCTTTCCAGCCGAGAAGTTCCCCCACCCCCACCCCAAGGGCCACGGGCTCTATTGACGGAAGACGGGTCTGGTTCATCATCTATTTTTCTCCCGCATCGATTTCAACGTGGAGATCAACACCTCCTCTCTTTTCCACGCAGTCAGCTTTCGGGCACCCGCAAGGAGGCATGAATATGCAACACGGGGGGCAAATCGATGCTGACCCTTTGCACGCCTCCTGTCTCGTTGGCGCAAGACGGGGGGGAGAGAGACGGGGGGGTCCCTTGTCGCTCCCCCACCCTCTGCCGCAGGGGCATCTGATGGGAGTGTTGCAGGAATTTATGTATAGATTGGGGAGTGGTTGCCCCTCCAGCAGATATCATGCACATGCAGCCCACTACCAAAACCAGCACAATCACTTTTGTGCCTTTTGTGATTTGTCCCCACAAAACACTTCATCACAGTTTCTTCCTATCTATTCAAAGGGCCTCTGATGCACGATACCAAATGTAAGAATTCACTGATCAATGGATCTGTGTACTGGCTCACTGGGAAAACTTCAGAAATTCATCTAGACAGGTGAGCTCAGCTCCTCAGCAGCCCCTCTGCCTGAGTGATCATCCCTGGTATCCTGATACCTGAGTGCCAGACAGGTAGCCATTCCAGAAATAACAAGCCCATATGAAGACAAAAGGGTGTGATTAACTTAGCTGGGAAACAGGGAAATATAAATATCTCTTTTGTTTCACTTGATGGGTGTTTGGTGGAGGGCAAGGAGAACCATGGGGCAGGGTCCAGGATGCTCAGATTACGGCCACCACACCTCCCCTTTCATGATGTAACCGAGATGTATTAGTGATGTAGTTTGGGGGGGTGTAACATGGGGATTAGCAGCTAATAAAAGTTTGGGTTCTCTCTTGTTTGGGGCTTCCATCTTGTCCCACCTGGTGGCAGGTGGGAGTCCTGTCGCGACAGTCTCCAATAAAGACCAAGCCTACTGGCTGCTGTTTTGCTCTGGTATTCCTGGCTGGTGTCCTTGCTTTTTGTCCAAGGGAGCCCTCAGATTTCTCCGTTAACAGGAGACAGAGTGAGGCCTTCTCTCAGTTCCCACTTGGGAGAGGGCTATCGATGGCTACTAGACACAACGGCTTTGCTCCTCTGCCTTCAGGGTCGTGGCTGCAAAGGCTTCCGAATCCCGGTTGCCGGACAGCGCAGGAGCGGGGAGTGTTGCTCCTGTGTTCGAATCCTGCATGCAGGTTTCGTTCAGAATGTATTTTTTTTTCTTGTTTTCCTCCTCTAAAAACTAGGTGCGTCTTATGGGGTGAAAAATACGGTAATAAAAAATGGCCTTACCCATCGCAATGACTGTTATCTAGCCTCGCGTATTGCACATGAACACCAGATCAGATAAAGATCCGACATTCAAACACCGTCCCCTCTCTTCTGACACTTATCCTTTCCCTTCTCTTACAGAACCTCTCTTTCTTTCTTTCTTTCTTTCTTTCTTTCTTTCTTTCTTTCTTTCTTTCTTTCTTTCTTTCTTTCTTTCTTTTGTTCTCTTGTTCTCTCTTTCTCTCTTTCGCTCATCATCCACCTTCAGGACCTATTGTAGGATGATATATTTCATGTGGTGGGGAAGCTTTGGTCCTGTGGACATTGTTGAACAACTCCCATCATCCTAAATGGCCTCAAAGGCTCTGTATACCTGAAGGAGCGTCTCCACCCCCATCGTTCTGCCCAGACACTGAGGTCCAGCTCTGAGGGCCTTCTGGCGGTTCCCTCCCTGCGAGAAGTGAAGCTACAGGGAACCAGGCAGAGGGCCTTCTCGGTGGTGGCGCCCGCCCTGTGGAACACCCTCTCTTCAGATTTCAAAGAGAAAAATAACTACCAAGCTTTTAGAAGACATCTGAAGGCAGCCCCGTTTAGGGAAGCTTTTAATGTTTAACAGGTTATTGTATTTTAGTGTTCTGCTGGAAGCCGCCCAGAGTGGCTGGGGGAACTCAGCCAGATGGGCAGGGTATAAATAATAAATTATTATTATTATTATTATTATTATTATTATTATTATTATTATGCCCAGGCAGCCTGTCCAGAGGCTGATGGGAGTTGTAGTTCAAAAACGCCCAGAGGGACAAAGGTTCCCCAGGCCTGACGTACTTATAAGATTCCTTACTCGCCCTTCAACAGACGGTTCTGGGATGGGTTTGGAGAATCATATTATTGTAGAGTTGGAAGGACCCCCAAAGGTCATCCAGCCCAATCCCCTGGCAATGCAGGAATCGCAGCTAAGGCATCCCTGACAGATGGTGAGAGCTCACCACTTTCCGAGGGAGTCCGTTCTGTGGTTGAACAGCTCTTGCCGCCAGAAAGTTCTTCCAGGTGTTTACAGTGGTCCCTTGGTTCTCAAGCGCCTTGGGACTCAAACAGCTTGGAACCCAAACACTGCAAACCCGGAAGTAAGTGTTCCGGTTTGCGAACTTTTTTCGGAAGCTGAACGCGCTTCCGTTTTGAGGAGGTCTAAGGTGCCTGTCCTTTCTTGCTGCTGTATGCAAAAGCACATGAATCTGACCTTTGGAGAATTTGTAAGTACAGTAAACCATTTTTAACTTACCAAATGCACGGCCTCTTTCTATGCTACAGGGAGTGGGGAATTTTGGGAGCAACTTAGAAGGGGATATTTTAAAGGTCTAACGGCCTGCATTTCCACGTCTATTTTGTGATTTTAAATTGCTTCTCTTGCCAGTGAGTACTTGCCCCAAACCTAGACCGAGCCATCCAGGGAATTTTCCTTTCATTATTTCACCTATATTTCATTCTTTAACCAAAATACAGTGGTCCCTTGGTTTTCAAGCACCTTGGTACTCAAACAACTTGGAACCCAAACACTGCAAACCCAGAAGTGTGTGATCCGGTTTGCGAACCTTTTTTGGAAGCGAAACGTGCTCCATTTTGAGTGTTATGTTGAGGTCTGTCTGTTTTTGCTATTTATTTTGCGTTTTTGTTTTCGCGGCTCTTTTTTTGTTTTGTTTTTGTGGCTGTGTGGAACCCAGTTCAGCTACCGACTGACTGATTGTGTGGCTGCAGTACATTGTTTATTGCTTTCATTTTATGGATCAATGGTCTCGTTAGATAGTAAAATTCATTTTAGTTTCTGTTTTAGGGGTTGTTTTTAAAAGTCTGGAATGAATTTATTCGTTTTGCGTTACTTTCTAAGGGAAAGCGTGCCTTGGTTTTGGAACGCTTTGGTTTTGGAACGGACTTCCGGAACAGATTAAGTTTGAGAACCAAGGGACCACTGTACAGGGTTGCCTTCAGACAGCTCAGGAGGTCAAATAACTCCATACCCTTCAACATTTCTCCAATGAAAATAGGGACGTCCAAAGGAAAAGCGGGACATTCTGGGATTAAATAAGAAACTGGGGCAGCTTCTCTAAAACAGGAATGTCTCTGGAAAATAGGGATAAGTAGAGGGACTGGGATAGACAACACAGAGGCCCGAAAAGTGGGGATAGACCTTGTTAGCCATTGAGGCCACCTGACCCAGGAGGATCCCAAGCTATAATAATAATAATAACAATAATAATAATATATTTATGCCCTGCCCTCCCCGGCCAAGACCAGGCTCAGGGCGGCTAACACTGAATATAAATAGAGTAAAAACATTAAAACAAAACAAACCAGTTAATTAAAATATAAATTAGAATACAGTTTAAAATGCAGCTTACCGTAAAATGCAGCCTCGTTTTAGTGGTAGGCTATAGATCAAAGCCATAAGGGGAGAAAATGTCAAATATTCACCGGAGCCAACTATCCACGCTGGCCCTACATGGGCCAGCAAAAAGAGCCGAGAGAAAATTTATATTTTGATTTTGATTTTATTTTAGAATGCATTTATTTTAGAATGCTGTATTGCTTTTACTGTTGTTAGCCGCTCTGAGTCCGGCTTTGGCTGGGGAGGTAAAGGTAAAGGGACCCCTGACCATTAGGTCCAGTCGTGGCCGACTCTGGGGTCGCGGCGCTCAGCTCGCTTTATTGGCCGAGGGAGCAGGTGTACAGCTTCCGGGTCATGTGCCAGCATGACTAAGCCGCTTCTGGCGAACCAGAGCAGCGCACGGAAACGCCGTTTACCTTCCCGACGGAGCGGTACCTATTGATCTACTTGCACTGGTGTGCTTTCAAACTGCTAGGTTGGCAGGAGCAGGGACTGAGCAACGGGAGATCACGCCGTCGCGGGGATTCGAACCGCCAACCTTCTGATCGGCAAGTCCTAGGCTCTGTGGTTGAACCCACAGCACCACCCATGTCCCCCGGCTGGGGAGGGCGGGATATAAATAAAATTTATTACTATTATTATTATATACATATCCCATATAAGGGATGAGCCCCATTCTTCCGGGGGTCTGCAACAGTGTCCGAAACCAGCTGTCTCCCCACGTCACGGACTCAAGGGCTCGGGACGCATGGTGCCTCTGGTTTTTTCCCAGGATTTGGTTCCCGTTTCCTGGCCGGCATCCAGCCTGTCACTGCCTCCGAGGAGTGATCTAGCACTTCACACGCCACTCCTGATCTCAGATGGAGCAGACAGATAGAGCCGGGTGTCACTCGCGCATTGACGGCACTTCTGATGACAGCTTTTCCCACCCTCAACACTGCGTGGAAACCTCTGGGGGATTTCTGAGTTCTTTCGGCCGTGGGCAAGGCAGAGAATCTCAACCAGGCATCCCCGAGCTGGTGGCCTCCAAATCGCTTGGATCACAAACTCCTATCAGCTCTAGCAGGGCAAGGCCAAGAAGCCTATAGGTTTATAATAATAATAATATTTTTTATTATTATTTATACCCCGCCCATCTGGCTGGGTTTCCCCATAGCGTGGAGCCCATCCATTCTAAAGGCACTCGGTCAGGTGGGAGGAGGAAAACTTCTGATGAACTAAAACTCCCATTCCGGGGAAGGATCAACTGGATCTCTGTGATCGAGTTGGGGTAGGAGGGTCCAGGCCAGTGCTGGATTTATGTCTAAGCTAAACAAGCTATAGCTTAGGGCCCCACTCTCTTGGGGGCCCCAAAAAAATTTAAAGAAAAAAAAAACTGGAGGTACATTTCCAAAATTTAAGATAGAAAACAAATGAGATATAAACCTACCTACAGCAACAGGGTTTTGTGTTGTGTGGGCTCCTAGGATGTAAGTCATGGGCCTTGCCTGCTCACCTGCTCCCTAAAATATCCCTGGTTTGCTCCTTTCTATATATAGGGTGCCTACATTCTGCATAGATGCAGGTGGCGCTGTGGGTTAAACCACAGAGCCTAGGACTTGCAGATCAGAAGGTCGGCGGTTCGAATCCCCGCGACGGGGTGAGCTCCCGCCGTTCGGTCCCAGCTCCTGCCAACCTAGCAGTTCGAAAGCACGTCAAAGTGCAAGTAGATTAATAGGTACCACTCCGGCAGGAAGGTAAACGGCATTTCCGTGCACTGCTCTGGTTCGCCAGAAGCGGCTTAGTCATGCTGGCCACATGACCCGGAAGCTGTACACCAGCTCCCTCGGCCCGTAAAGCGAGATGAGTGCTGCAACCCCAGAGTCGGCCACGACTGGACCTAATGGTCAGGGGTCCCTTTACCTTGCATTTTTGCATGGCAACATGGGCAAATGGCTTGAGATACCTATGAGGTCCATCAATGACGTCACAAAAAACAGGGACAATTTGTTGTTGACAAAGGACAGCTGGACATATAAAGGGCCCCATTACCTTCAGTAGCTCAGGGCCTCATCAAACCTAAATCTGGCCCTGATTCAGGCGGTTCCAGGAGCTCAAACCTGGTTCAGGAGCAGCTGAGCAGCAGCTGTTCAGCTGCTTTAACAGGGAGGGGGGTCCCACATGTGGGTCTGATGCCCCCAGGCAAGACACTGTGTTGGACCCTGAGCAGCTCAGAAGAGCCCTGCTGGAAGAGGCCAACGGTCCATCTCGCCCAACGTCCTGTTCTCACAGCGGCCCAGCAGGTGCCCATGATGGAGAACCAGTGGGCAGGACTCGAACACAGAGCCAGCTCTCCCCTCCTGCGGTTTCCAGCTGTCCAATCAATAGCCCTCTCCCCCATGAATTTGTCCGGCTCCTTTATCTTTCTTTTTCACAAGCAAATTTTATTTTCGCATTTTGCAAATATTGCAAAGGAGGAAAACAAAGGCTTTACAAAATTCAGTTGACATTTCGCTCAATTTTCCTCCTTTCCGTGGTTACTTAATTTATTTCTTCTTATTACTGCAATCCGATTCAAAACTATTTACTAATTTCCCCTTAACATCCCATTTAATTATTTCTTACTGCATGTGTTCGTATCAATCCTGCTGGTGTTTCACATTACCGTATTTTTCGCTCTATAAGACTCGCTTTTTCCCTCCTAAAAATTAAGGGGAAATGTGTGTGCGTCTTATGGAGCGAATGCAGGCTGCGCAGCTGTCCCAGAAGCCAGAACAGAAAGAGGGATTGCTGCTTTCACTGCGCAACGATCCCTCTTGCTGTTCTGGCTTCTGAGATTCAGAATATTTTTTTTCTTGTTTTCCTCCTCCAAAAACTAGGTGCGTCTTATGGTCTGGTGCATCTTATAGAGCGAAAAATACGGCATTTAAAATATACATTCAGATAATCAATACATTTTCCCCATTTTAAAAGAGTCTCCCTTCTTGGTTTCTTATTCTTCCGGTAAGTCTCGCCATTTCTGCGTACTCCATCAATTTTAATTGCCAGTCCCCCTTTGTTGGAACGGTTTCTCCTTCCCTCTTTGGGCACAAATCATTTGGGCAGCCGTACGCCCGACTCCTTTTTCAAGATGTCCAAGTTGGTGGTTTCCTGTGGGAGGGAATTCCACAGTTTTGCACCTACCCAGCTTATTTTATTGTGGGATCTGAAGTCTCGGAGACCTCCTCCGAGCCCAGGCGAGACCTTTGCAGGGCATCGGGGCTGCGGAACTCCCTGCCACTGGGAATTCTCCCGAGCCCAAGCACTGCTTATTTGGGTCGGCTCTGAGCACCCAAGGCTAAGGAGGCACGTTTGCCAGCAATGCATTCCCCTTGGCATTTGACCCCTCTGCTTCACCGGGTGGTGGGCCGCAAAGCCCACCCAGTCCAGCCTAGTGGCATCCCGTGCTGCAAGCTTGAACCAAATCTGCCAGGGCCAGGATGACGCTGCCTTTCCGCTCGTCTCGTGCCGGGTTTTTGGTCAATTGAATCCTGTCGATAGCAATTCGCACAGGCCCAGAGATCGCCCTTAGCCAATCCATCAGCATGCTTCAAATCACATTTTTTTCTTTCTTCGTGGACAGGTGGGGGGTGGAGTTTGGGGCAGGATAGAACCCAGGAGTTCTGGCTCCCCACTCTCTCACCTGCCTGCCCCCCTGGGAGCAGACGCTCCCTTTTGTTGTGACATCGACACCCCTCCATTATCTCCTCTCCTTTTGGCTATCGCCCTCGTTCTTTCGTTTCATATTGCTGTCTGTGGGAATTTTCTGCTTTGACTTCATCCATCTGATATCCATCTATTTATCTCCCTCTTTTGGTCGCCTGCCAGGCAGTTGGACACAGGTCCTTCTCCTTCTTCCCGCTGTCATTTCTTCCGTAATCCGGGTTCAGACCGATTCAGATTTGGAGGGCATCACCTTTGGGATCTGATCGAGCCCCTTTTCCTTTCCGTTCCTTCCATTCTGCAACTCTCCCTCTTCTCCCAAATCCTATCCATCCATCCACCTGGGAATTCATGTCTCTTCCATTTTCCTGCCTCGAGAGGCCCTTGCAGGGCCTGTGGAACTCCATGCCACTGGAGATTCGCCAGAGCCCAAGCACTGCTTATTTGGGTTGCATGCTCAAGGCAGAACAGACACCTTAGCTTTGATTTCTCTCTGCTGTTTTGTCTTCGCTCTCTCTCTCTCATTCCCTGCTTCTTTCTTCCATCTCCACGTTCCTGTCTTCCATTCCCGGCTGGGCTTCTTCTCCTTTTCCAGTCTTCCGTTTCTCAAGAGCTCCTTCCTTCCTTCCTTCCTTCCTTCCTTCCTTCCTTCCTTCCTTCCTTCCTTCTAGTTCTCTCCCTCTAACCCTTTCAACGGGGCCTTTCCTTCTCCACCCTTTCCTCCTGGCCTTCTTTCATTCTCTCTCTCTTCTTCCTCGGCCCAGTCTCCCCCCCTTTCCTTTGCACCCACACTTTCCCACCCACCCCAAACCCCCTCCGCTTTCTTTCCCCTTCTCCCCCTGATCTTCTCTGTTTTGCGCACCCAAAATTTTTCTCCCTTTACTTCTCCCCAAAACTCCCTCCCTTGCTTTTTCCGAGTCATCTTTCCTTGCTTTCTTCTTCCTCAACCCGTTCTTCTCTTCCCTTCCTTCTCCTCCTTTGCACCCCTTTCCCTTTCTTCTCTTCCTTGGCCCTCTCCCTTCCCTGTCCTGCAGCCCCCTCCTCTCCATTCCTCTCCTCCCTCCTTTCCTTCTCTTCTTCCCCAGTTCCTCCTTCTCCCTCGGCTTCTCCCCTCTCCCCCCCCATCTCCCCTCCCCCCCATCTCCTCCGCCTCGCCACCCCCTCCCCCCTCGCGCTCCTCCCTCTCCCCCCACCCTCCGGGCCGGGGTCCGCCTGCATCAGTTGGGAGGGAGGGGCTCCATCTCTCCATCCCTCCCTCCCTCTCTCCCTCTCTCTCGGCTCCCGCCTCCCTGACGCGGCCGCTGATGCGGGCTCGGTGGGCGAGGCGAGCGGGCCAGGCAGCGGGGCCGGCGGGCGGGCGGGCGCCGAGAGCGGCCAAGCGGCGGCGGCGGCGGGCAAGCACCGGCCACCTCCCCTCCTAAGCCGGGGCGCCGCCGGGCACAGCGGCGTCGGGGGGGGGGCGCCCTCTGGAACCTCCCACCGGCCTCTCCATCCCGCCCGGCTCCGGCCTCTCCATCCTCGGAGGCAAAAGCAGCAGCGGACGACCCCACAAGCCAGCGCACCTCTCCACCCGTGCGCCCCGGCAGCGCCCCACTTTCACCCCACCACCCGCGCTTCTCCCCCCCCCCCATGGCCTTCGGCTGAGAGGCAGCCGCTCTCCCCCTCCCTCCCTCCCTTCTCCCCCCAACCCCCCCTCCCAGGATGCGGGCAGCGCTGGGCAACGGACGAGACCCTCCGACGGCGGCCCCGGCACCCCGAGAAGCGCGCAGGCGGCGGCGCCGGCGGCCCCAACCCTGCTCCTCCTCCTGCTGAGGCCGGTAAGGAGCCGCGACCCCGCTGGGGTTTTTTTTGGGGGGGGGGTAGAGACAGACCACCCCCGACGGGCCGGGGGTGGGGGGGGCCGCGCCGCCCCGGGCCCCCCCCCCCCCCCCCCCCCCCCCCCCCCCCCCCCCACAACAGCAACCCAATTTGAATGGACGCACTCAGGGACGTAGGCCCCGGCACACGCGCGCTCCCCCTGCCTCTCCTCTCCCCCCTCCAACCTCCCTGCCACCCCAGAGCGGGGGCCCCCCACACGGAAAATGCCCCCTTCTCCCATTCCTTACCCCCACCCCCGTTTTCCAGAGGAATTAGAGCAAAATGCTGGCGTCGCCCCCCAGCGCAGCCGGCTTAGAAAACAAATAGATGCGATTTCCCTGCATCCTTCGTGTTAGCGCTGCCTCTCATCCTTCTGCAAAGGAGGAGCCGGGCCGGTAAAGCGTTTATTCCTTTATTCCTTCCTTCCTTCCTTCCTTCCTTCCTCCTGCTCTGCCTGTCGCCCTGGCTGCTGCTCCCGTCTTCCTTTGCTTACTTATCCATCCATCCATCTTGTTCCGCCTGACACCTGGTCTGTCATTTCTCTCTCTGCGTGTCCCCCCCCCCTCACAATTTCCCCATTCCCTGCTCTCTTTCTCTCTCACACTCACCCCTTTTCTCTCTCTCTCTCTCTCTCCTTCATTGCTCCATCCCCCCATCTAACCCTGCTCTGCAACAGGGGAGCGTTTTGGACCAGCCTTTGGCGGGGGGGGGGTCCTCTCCCACCCACCTGCCTGCAGCTCAGTCAAGGCCCAACACAGGGGGGGGGAGAGACCTTTCAGGGCTGGATGCGGCAACCCGAGGAGATCCTGGCAGACCCCTGGACCGACCCCACAAGCGGTCCTTGCGGGGGGCTGAGACCCCCTGCCAGTGTGGGTCAGAGGTGTTTTTCCTTTGGGGTGGGGGAGCCTTTGGAGAAGATCTCCCCAGAGGTATGGCGGGGTGGTTGCTGGGAGAGCCAGGAGGATGTGGAGAGAAGGAAGGCAGCAGGGAGAAAGAGAGGGAGCGAGAAAAAGGGTTGTGTGGAGGAATAATCCCGGGCCTGGAATGTATGGAAGCTCAGGTTGAGGAGGAGAAGCCATCTGCCCTTTGGGGAATGATTGAGGACCATCCATCAGAGCAGGGGAAAGAGGGGGTTTGGAGGGCACAGAATTTGGGGGGGGGAGGCCCAGGATTTGGGGCGCAGGATGGAGGGGAGAGAGGGGTGGTTTCGGAGGCCGCTGAGCCTCAGCTAAGCCTCCCTCTCCTGGGACCAGCTAGATAGAGCGAAGACTTGTAGGGTTGTAGCATCCCTGTCCATTGTCAGCTATTGCTGCTGTAGATCTGTTTCTTTCTACCTGTAATGCAGAGCAAAAGTGTTGTGTTGTGGTGTGTTGTGTGTGGATCTGGGGGTGCAACACGGCTGGGGGGATCCGGGAGTGCTAAGGCGCCCGCTTTTCAAAGCCAGGGCTCCTTGTCTCCATCCCTGATGGCGAGGGTGCAGGGTCGCCGTCGCTGCTGCCTGCCCGAGTAGGCAACACTGAAGCGGGTGGACCACCGACTCCTAAAAACGAGGAGGCCGGTGTTTGGCCTGGGGGGGGGGGGCAGGAGGCGGGGCAGGGAGTCCCCTTGGGAAAACTCTTTGCAAAAAAGTAAAGAGGGAGGGGAAAATGGGTTTGTGCCAGAGAGAGGATTTTGGCCCAATTTCTCTCAAACTCACCTCCACTCCATTTCCTGCTTTCTCGCCCTCCCCCCAGCAAGGCCTATGCCTCAGTGAAGCCTTCCTAAATTTGGTGATCCCTCCGGACAAAGCTGGACTCCCCCTCCCCCCCCCCTTTCGCTATCAAGTGTTCAGGGAACAAGTTCTTACTTGTGGGTGGATAACAGCCCTATATCAAAAGGGATTCCTCTTTGCTGCTGGTTTGGGGAGTTCCTCAGATCCCAATGTTTTAATTTCCCCAGTCTTCTAGTCCTCATTACGCACATGGCGAAACATTTCCGAGTCTTCGGATTAGTTAAGCACCTCCAGCTGTTTTGGGACTACAACTCCCATCATCCCAAGCTAACAGGACCGGGGGTCAGGGATGATGGGAATTGTAGTCCCAAAACAGCTGGAGGGAGGGCTGAGTTTGGGGGGTGCCTGGATTAGTGTTTCTAGGACGCCTCCGGATATTTCTCTCCCAGGTGTGGTCCTGGGATAGCAATGGGTTTTGGGGACTACAATTCCCATCGTCCACGACCCTTGGCCACACTGTCTGTGGATCATGGGAGTCGGAGTCCAACGCATCCAGTGAGTGGCCACGTAGGCGCCATGTCCCCATCCTAGATTCTCCTTTGGGGCTGGTGTGTGTGTGTGTTTGTGTAGAACTGACATGTGTGTTGGTGACATTAAAGTTCAGTGCGTGGGGTCAGGCTAGATGACCCCTTGGACCCCTTCCAGCTCCGCCGTTCTTAAGTTTGTTATTTGTTTGATCCACAAGCTGGTGTGGCTTCAGATCCCTGAGCGGGACAAGAAGAAATTTCACTCGCAACGTTGCAACGAGAGGGGAGAAAACAAAAACTGAACAGGGAGTTGATTTGCCAATTGGGGGCGTCGTTTGTGTGCTAACCCAGCCCCCCAAATCCCCAAATTTGGGGGTGGAAGGAAGCAGTGCAACAGAGCGGGCGCTTTGGAGCAGAGGAAATAATAGGGATTCTGTAAATTTGCGGAGGACAAACGTATTCGTTCGATACCGGCTGAGACCGCTAAAGAGAACCTCCTTCTGCAGGGGCAGTCTACCTTAGAATATCGTGTCGGTGGGGATATATAGCAGGGCAGTTGGAGCTGTTGACACAAGTGGACCAGGTGGGCCTGATCCTGCGGGGCATGTCTAATGTCCTGACTTATTTCTTGCATTTATATCATGCCTTTTCCCCTCCGAGGAGCTCAAGGTGGCCTGCGCGTGGTTCTCACACTCCCCATTTAATCGCCAGGTAGGTTGGGTTGAGAGGCAGTGGCTCGCTTCGTGGCTGAGCTTTGAACCCGGGTCTCTCCCAGGCCCGGCACTCTAACCACTATGCCGCACTGTCAGAAGGACTTTTTCAGAGCACCCTGACCCACCATTTCCCATCGTGCCTCCTTTCATTAATGAGCCTGAGCAAAGGTCCTGCATTGCGGCGGGTTGGGCTAGATGACCGCTGGGGTCCCTCCCAGCTACATGTGAGACCTTCAGCCTAGAGACGGACGGGACGACTCTGCAAAACGGGGCCGCGGTCAGCTCAGGACAGAGCCAAGCCAGGACCGTCTGCGGAAGACACGCAATCCGTTGGTGGAACTGACCGCAGCAAGTTGTCCCAATGGCCGTCGCCTTGGTCCAGCCGTTCTCCAACCTGGCGCCCCCGTGCACCTGCTGAGAACTACAATTCCCATTGGTTCTGATGTCGTACAGCCATGCTGACTAAGGCTGATGGGAGCCGTAGCTGGAGGAGCTTGAGGGTTCGGATGACTTGAGAGTTTGTCAAGGGCTTTTGAGCCTCCAAGTTCAAGGGCAGTCTAACCCTCCGTCTATAACCCCACCCTCCTCCCTGACTTTGTCCAGTCCTATTTCCAAGCCCTCCAAGTTGGCAGCCATCAGTACCCCATAGAACCATAGAATTGTAGAATTGGGAGGGGCACCCAGGGGTCATCCAGCCCAACCCCAAGCAGTGCAGGAATCGTAGCCGAAGGATCCCTGGCAGGGGACTTAAAAAACCTTCAGGGAAGGAGAGACCACCGCCTTCCGTTCAGCTGTCACCACCAGGAAGTCCTTCCTGATGTTGAGTCGGAATCACCTTCCTTGTGGCAGCGAGTTCCGCTGGCTAACTACGAAAACTTCAGGAGAGGCTTGTGGCAGCTGGGTCAAAGGGGGCCCGGCCAGTCCAGCATCCTGTTCTCCCAGGGGCCAACCATAGGCCCCAGTGGGAAACCTCTAAAGCAGGACACACTCATGCTATTGAGCGTGAGAGTCTCGACCTCAGGGTTGTGGGTTCGAGACCTGCGTTGGGCAAAAATATTCCTGCCTTGCAGCAGGTTGGGCTAGATGACCCTCGGGGTCCCTTCATGGCGGAGCTGAGCTATCATGGCCTTTGACAGCTTCAAGAATTTGCCTAAACCGCTTCCAGAGCAGTCCAAGTTGGTCTGACCCAACAGAGTTTCCCTTAAGTGTGTGTGTGTGTCTTTGTGGGCAGGCAGGTGTGTGGTCTGGGGTTAGAGGTGCCTGCCTAGGATCTGGGAGAGACCAGGGTTCAAAGCCCCCGCTCTGCCATGCTGACCTCTCGACCCGTCCCGCCTCACAGGGTTGTTGTGGGGTTTAAATGAGGGGCGGGGAGAACCATGGAGGCGACTTGAACTCCTTGGAGAAAAAGGTGGGATAGAAATGGGAAGGTGTGCTTCAAAACACCTCACCTGAGATGATGGGCTTGGAGGAGGAGTCCTAAGGCCAGGATGGAGGGGAGGGCCTGCCCTCCCTCCCTCCCATTTCATATTCCTTCCCTTCTTTTCCTTCCTTCCTTCCTTCTTCCTTCCCTCTTTCCCTCCCTCCCTCTTATTTCATCTTCCTTCCTTCCTTCCTTCCTTCCTTCCCTCTTCATATTCCTTCCCTTCTTTTCCTTCCCTCCTTCCTTCCTTCCTTCCTTCCATCCATCCCTCTTCATATTCCTTCCCTTCTTTTCCTTCCTTCCTTCCTTCCT
>JAXCMG010000042.1:2379557-2399909 GCA_034642415.1 Podarcis siculus
TTCCTTCCTTCCTTCCTTCCTTCCTTCCCTCTTCATATTCCTTCCCTGCTTCCACTTCTCTTGCCCAGTTCTCCTTCAATTGTGGGGCAGAGGTGACGGATTTGACTAAGGACGTCAGGAGGAGAAACCTCATTTGCACCCCACTGGCTGGGCTCTCCTTCCGCAGTTGGAGGCAGCGATTATGCTTCTGAATACCAGTTGCAGGATGGGCAAGGGATCTTGGGTTCGAGTCCTGCTTGGAGGTTTCCTATGATGGTCACCTGGCTGGCCACTGTGAGGACAGGGGCTGGATTGGATGGGATCCTGGCCTGATCCACCAAGGCTGTTTTGATGTTCTTCGGTTGGTGGATTTGGGGGCGCAACTGGACTGCGGCCTGACAAATCTGTGCCAGGGAATCGAGAAGTGTTGCCCTAAATGCATGTTTGGGCGGAAGGTCTGAGCATGGGAGTCAGGCTGTCTAACTCAATACTGCTTGCACGGGCTGGCAGCAGCGGCTCTCTGGGATTCTGGGCACATTTGTCTCCCAGCCCTGCCTGGAGATGTCACTTGGGATCGAACCTTCTGCAAGCCAAACAGGTGTTCTGCCATGGAGTTGTGGCCTTTCCGCTAAGATTCTAGACCTCATGGTTGCGAGCCAAGGCCTGGTGTGCAGGTTTCAGGCAGCAGGCCTCACCCAGTCTTGCCTAGAGATGCCACTGGGGGATTAAACCTTCTACATGCCAAGCAAGTGATCTAAGCTACATCCTTTATGCTGGATAGACTGGAGATTACGGGTAAGGGGTCTTTGTGTGTATTTGCCTGTGGAGTCCAGGCCCAGAAAGATATTTGAGGTTTTTTGAGAGGAGAAACTCGTGGTCTAACCCAGCCTTCCTCAAATTGGACCTCTCCTGATGTTAGTATGAAGACTTTGTGAATATACTTACGGATATTCTGTCACATGTACATAGAATTGTAGAGTTGGAAGGGACCCCGCGGATCATCTAGTCCAACCCGCCGCAATGCAGGAGTCTTTGGCCCTATGTGAGACTCGAACCCACAACCTTCAGATTAGGAGTGCTAACTATTGCTAACGATGTTACTGTTTTGGACAGCAACTGGGCACCTTGAAGGGACCAGGTTGGGCAGGGCTGTCCTGGCCAAGCAGTGGGAATTGGGAGCCCGGACTCCTGGGTTCTGGCGGGTCAGCGCAGAACATGTTGGGTCTGAGAGACAGGGCCCCACCTAGCCGAAATGGTTGTGGAGTTGGACAGAAGATGGCAAGGAAGTCTCTGGGTAGGCTGAGGTACCCACGATGCCAGATTCTTGGGGAAGACAGCAGGCTGGCCGCGAACCCGTCATGTTGGGGTACCCCCAAAGGCCATCTAGTCTGACCCCCTGCGAGGCAGGAATCCCAGCTCAGGAATCCCTGGCAGATGGGTTCCCCCAAGGAAGGAGAGTCCACCTTTTGAGGGAGCCCATCCCCAAATGGGACACGGGTGGCGCTGTGGGTTAAACCACAGAGCCTAGGACTTGCCGATCGGAAGGTCGGCGGTTCGAATCCCCGCGACGGGGTGAGCTCCCATTGCTCGGTCCCTGCTCCTGCCAACCTAGCAGTTCGAAAGCACATCAGAGCGCAAGTAGATAAATAGGTACCGCTCTGGCGGGAAGGTAAATGGCGTTTCCGTGTGCTGCTCTGGTTCGCCAGAAGCGGCTTAGTCCTGCTGGCCACATGACCCGGAAGCTGTACGCCGGCTCCCTTGGCCAATAAAGCGAGATGAGCGCCGCAACCCCAGAGTCGGCCACGACTGGACCTAACGGTCAGGGGTCCCTTTACCTTTACCTTTATCCCCAAATGGAAAGTTCTTCCTAACTGTCAGTCGCAATCTCCTTTATTAACGCCCAAGATAATAGGTCTGGGGGTGCGAGCCCCTCTGGCAGAGCAGCCCTTCCAGGTGGCTTGCCGAGAGAGGAAGGCCCTCTGCACTTCCTCAGAGGCCCTCTTGCCCATTTTCGCTGATGCCTTGTTTCCTTTAGATAATCTGGTTCTCCTGGCAGACACAGAGAGAGCTGTAAGCTCATGACAGGTGAATGGATATTTGCGGGGGTTTTCGGGGCTCAGAGGAGGCCTCCCCTCCCGGCACCGAATCCAGGTTCCCCCCCCCCGCGTGGTGGCGGTGGGGGTGTTGGGGGTCCCACCCATCCCACCGCAGGGATTTCAGGCAGGGATGAGTAAGCGGGGAGAACGGCGGCGGCTCTGGAAACCCGGTTGCCACGGATACCCGGAGTGACTGCCGCCACGGCAACGGGCCCATGCCTTTACGCCGGGAGATTGTGGGGTTGTGGAGTGGGGGGGGGGAGAGGGGAAAAAAGGAGGGTGGTGGTGCAGGGAAGGAAGGGATCTCCCCTGAGCTGCCCCCCTTCTTGCGCTCCTCTGCGTCGCCATCCCTCTCCTTGCGCGGCCGCCACGGGGCTACAGCATCGCTGCCTTGGCAACACCTGGGGGGGACCAGCGATGGGAGAGACCCGTAGGTGGGCAGCGGGGGCGAGAGGGGTGCCCCGGTGCCAGATGGAGACGTGGGCTCGATCCAGGCCTGGGTTCTCAGCAACGCAGGGCGGCTGGCTGTGCGCCTCCTCCGTGCAAAACGCTCCGCGCGCGTTCCTCTCCCTACGCGTAATAATAACCCTTTCCTCCTCTTGCGCGCGTGTCCCTCCCTCCCTCTCCCCCCCCCGCAGGGTGCTTTGCAGCATGGGGGGGGGGTCTTGGGGGGAGGGGATGGCAGGCAGCAAGCGGCTCCTTCCGTGGATTTACGGCCGGCCGATCCCCGAAAGGAGGAGGGGGAAAAAAAGGAAATAAAAGATCCAGCAAAACTGCCCTAAAGGGACATCCATTATTAATAAAAAAGATTGTTCCTCGCCGTGACCGCAGGAAGGAGGGAATGGGGAAGGCATAGAGGAGGAGGAGAGGAGAGGAGGAGGGAAAGGAGGAGGCCGGCGCTCGCTTCTCCCCTCCTGCTGCAGGATTTCGGCAGAATATTTGACACACTCGCTCTCTCCATATTTATCTCCTCGCCCGCTTTCCCTGTTCGCCATCAGCTGAGCTGCTGGCCCTTCCGCACTTTCCAGAGTGGAATTCCCTCCTGCCCATTTTAAACTGCGAATCTGCCCCCCTTCCAGGACAATTGCATGCATCCCTTTCCCCCCTTCCTTTGTCGGCGGGATGGCAAGTGGGTGACTTGTCTTCTTGGCACCCCCACAGCACCCAGCCTGGGTGCCCCGGCCACCCTCTTTCTCTGCCCGCTTGCCAAGCTGCAAGCCAGCGCCCTCAGAGGCCTCCTCCTGTTTTGCTTCGTTTTCACACGTCTAAAACAGAGAGGGCTGCTGTTAACGGGCAGAAAGGTGAGGATCAGAACTGTAAAATGGGCACACAGAACGAGCGCAGGTGCGCAGCGGTTAAAATGTGAAGAATATCAGCGTTGTCAGGCTGACGGGTTTAGGTCCAGGTTGCCAGGCTTTGCCGGGAATATGTCTGTTCCTCGTTTGGGGGCAGTTAGAGCTTGCCAGCCCCCCTCAGTTAATTCCCACAAGGACCCTGAGAGGTAGGCCAGGAGGCTGTAAGAGTCCTCGTCCGACACTAACGACTACATCGCACTGGCGGGGCAGCTCTGTAAATTAAGAAGGTAATAAACCTGAAGAGAGCAAAATGTCACTTAGAGAAACATTTTCCTTCAATCTTGACTTTTATTCCAGATGGTTTTATTTGACGTGTGTTGTAAACCACTTTGAGGCTGTTTCTGTCAAATACAAAGCAGCCAAAAAATAGAATAACAAAACAATAGATTCCATTGCAAAACAAACAGTGCCTAGACATTCTGTTGCGGTGACCGTAGCCTAGGTTTTAAGGTGATTAGCTTAGATATATCTGAGTTTCTAACCCCGCCAGGAATCTTTTAACCAGCGCGGAACTCGAACCCACAACCTGGAGATGAAGAGCTCTCCGAGTTGTCCGGGCCTAAATCGGTTCCTGGGTGTCGGATCTCCCTCTTTCCGAAAGTCGGCCGGCAAAATCGGGGTGTCGGGGTAGAGGAGGCAGTTGCCCCTATCAGCCCCCCCCCCTCCCTGCCAGTTGGCCCCCCGAGCCGAGGGGACAAGGCCGAGCCTGGTTTGGGGCCTGGGAGACAAGCGTCTACCCCACCCGCTTGCCTCTGGCCCTCTGCCCAGCCGGGAGATGGTGGCTTTCTTGTCCTGGACGACGTCCAGCGCAGCCTTTTCTATTGAGGATCTCGTTTCCGGCCCTGTGCCCCCTCCTCCCTTCACCCTTGCCAGCTGCACCGAGACTCAGCCAGGCGCCAAAGTGAATCCCCCTCCCCAGGCAGCCTGAGAGCTAGGGAGATACATATTTTTGGGCGGAAGGCATGTCCGAGCAGAGGCCAGGTAATCGACCCATCCTAGAGGACCCGGGTTCTCCCATGTACAGGAACAGCTTTCTCTCTCTTCCTCCCTGCTTGCCAGAACGGATCTAGAATAACGATGGCTCCAGATCACACGTCCACCTGTTTTCCAGTAAATAGTGGACGCTCCGTCCAAGCAGCCTTGGCCGACCAGGCGCCCTTTGGATCTTCTATGCTACAACTCCCATCGACAACTCCCTCCCGCCAGCCAGCACATCTGTTTTGGCATGCTGATGGTCCAAAAGTGGTGCTGGACGTCACGGTGATGGGAAGTCCAGCCTCTTGCCTTGGTCTTGACTCAGGATGGATCTCAGGCGGGGAGAGGGCTAGGGAGAGAGAAAAGGATGTCCTTCTTCACGCAGCGGAGAGTTAAACTGCGGAACTCCTTGCCCACTGGGCTTTGAAAGAGGGCTGGGCAAATTCACAGAGAAGGAGAGGGCTATTGATGGCTACTAGCCAAAGTGTTGGTGTTGACCTTTAAAGCCCTAAACTGCCTCAAAGGTCCAGTATACTTGAAGGAGCGTCTCCACCCCCATCATTCTACCCGGACGCTGAGGTCCAGCGCCAAGGGCCTTCTGGTGGTTCCCTCATTGCGAGAAGTGAGGTTGCAGGGAACCAGGCAGAGGGCCTTCTTGGTGGTGGCGCCCGCCCTGTGGAACGCCCTCCCATCAGATGTCAAAGAGAAGAACAACTACCAGCCTTTTAGAAGACACCTGAAGGCAGCCCTGTTCAGGGAAGTTGTTACTGTCTTTTTGTTGGAAGCCGCCCAGAGTGGCTGGGGAGACCCAGCCAGATGGGTGGGGTACAAATTATTATAGCCAGGACAGCTGTGCTCTGCCTCTGCCGTTCAGGGCAGCTGGACTGTTCCCTTGAACCCAGAACACCCGCGGCAGCCTTTCTCTGAACCCGCTGCAATGGAGTAGACCCCTTATGTTAATTGCTAATGAAAGGATCTCTGTTGGGAAATGGTGGTTGAAAGACGCCCGAAAGCATCCTTCTGTCAAAAGAGGCTCAGTGTGGTCAGACGAGGGAGAGACCCGGGTTCAAATCCCCCCTCCCACTCGGCCATGAAATTTACTGGGTGGCCTTGCGGGGCCGGTCGCTGCCCCTTTGAGCCTACCCTACCTCGCAAGGTTGTTGTTCCTGGGAGAAAAAGTTGGGCCACCAATGCAATCTTAGCAGGTCAAGAAAATGTTTTGGACTACAATTCCCATCAGCCTCAAGGAGTTGGAATGTGGGAGGGGAACTCAACTTCATTTGCATTTAAAGGCAAACCCGACCCAATTCTGATTTCCGGGAACGAGAGGTGGAACTGAAACCCGGCTACCCTAATTTGACGCCGTCCGGTTTTTGCAGCGCATGTGTCCTTCATCCAAAGTTGCATTTCTATATATTAGGGTAAAGCAATGGCACAAATGCATGCATCGGTGAAAAAGACCTACAGTATGCCTTTGCAAAAATGTGTATATTGGGGAAATATGCATATAACCACGTGTGCAAGTTAGGAGAAATTTGCGCTTAAATGTTGGTGAATTACCATGGTGCCTTAAAAAAAATAAATGCAATTGGATGTGGAGTTTAAAACTGGATAAATGAGAATCATCCCTGGTTGGACGAAGGACAGCAGGTTGACCAAGAATGTCTTATTTTTTAAAAAAAATATTTTTATTCAGTTTTACATATACAAATTTATAACACATACAAGCACAACTCCATGTAAACAGATAACTCTGAATCTCTGGACTTCCCCCTATCCCTTCCATGGCTCCTACTGTCAACATTTACACCTGTGTATCAATCCATTGGGACGCAGGTGGCGCTGTGGGTTAAACCACAGAGCCTAGGACTGGCCGATCAGAAGGTTGGCGGTTCGAATCCCCGCGACGGGGTGAGCTCCCGTTGCTCGGTCCCTGCTCCTGCCAACCTAGCAGTTCGAAAGCACACCTGTGCAAGTAGATAAATAGGCACCACTCTGGCAGGACGGTAAACGGCGTTTCTGTGCGCTGCTCTGGTTCACCAGAAGCGGCTTAGTCCTGCTGGCCACATGACCCGGAAGCTGTACGCCGGCTCCCTCGGCCAGTAAAGCGAGATGAGCGCCGCAACCCCAGAGTCGGCCACGACTGGACCTAATGGTCAGGGGTCCCTTTACCTTTTATCAATCCATTATCCACATTTTTTATCCATCTGAGTTATCCATAGTCTTTGTTACCTTGCAAGTGAGTTTAAAAGCCCACCAGTTTTTTCATCTGCTTACACTGATCTCCTAAGTAAATGATAAATTTTCCCCATTCCTTTTTAAAGTTGTTGTCCGCTTGGTTCCTGAGCTTTCCAGTTAATTTTGCCATTTCAGCATAGTCCATCAACTTGGTTTGCCATTCTTCCCTGGTCGAGACTGTTTCGTCTTTCCATCTCAACAAAGAATGTCTTAGATACTGTCTTGGGGTGTTCCTACAATTCTCTCTCTTTCTAAATATGTATTTGTTCATCTGTCTGATGAATATGTGACGCGGGTAGCGCTGTGGGTTAAACCACAGAGCCTAGACCATGGGTAGGCAAACTAAGGCCCAGGGGCTGGATCTGGCCCAATGGCCTTCTCAATCCGGCCCATGGGTGGTCCGGGAATCAGTGTGTTTTACATGAGTAGAATGTGTCATTTTATTTAAAATGCATCTCTGGGTTATTTGTGGGGCATAGGAATTCATTCATATTTTTTTTCAAAATATAGTCCGGCCCCTCACAAGGTCTGAGGGACAGTGGACCGGCCCCCCCTGCTGAAAAACTTTGCTGAGTCTTGGTTTAGACCCTTGTATAAAGGTAAAGGTAAAGGGACCCCTGACCATTAAGTCCAGTTGTGACCGACTCTGGGGTTGCGGCGCTCATCTCGCTTTATTGGCCGAGGGAGCCAGAGTACAGCTTCTGGGTCATGTGGCCAGCAGGACTGAGCCGCTTCTGGCGAACCAGAGCAGCGCACAGAAAGGCCATTTACCTTCCCGCCGGAGCGGTATCTATTTATCTACTTGCACTTTGACGTGCTTTCGAACTGCTAGGTTGGCAGGAGCAGGGACCGAGCAACGGGAGCTCACCCCGTTGCGGGGATTCGAACCGCCAACCTTCTGATCGGCAAGTCCTAGGCTCTGTGGTTTAACCCACAGCGCCACCCGCATCCCTAGACCCTTGTATACCCCTCCCCATTTGTGACATGCCAGTGATGTAGTGATGATGTATCAGTGATGCCTCTCCAAGTGTATTCTGGGGAAAAGAGGGAAGTTTTAACAGAGATCACCCCCTGCTTGGGGTTCTTACTCCTGTGGGGACCTGTTGTGCAACAATAAAGATTGTGATCTACTGACCGCTCTTTGGCTCCAAATAAGTCATACCTCGTGTTACAGCCGCTTCAGGTTGCGTTTTTTCGGGTTACGGACCCGCCGAAACCCGGAAGTACCCATGGTCTAAACCACAGAGCCTAGAGCTTGCAGATCGGAGGGTCGGCGGTTCGAATCCCCACGACGGGGTGAGCTCCCGTTGCTCAGTCCCTGCTCCTGCCAACCTAGCAGTTCAAAAGCACCTCAAAGTGCAAGTAGATAAATAGGTACTGCTCTGGCAGGAAGGTAAACGGCGTTTCCGTGTGCTGTTCTGGTTCGCCAGAAGCGGCTTAGTCCTGCTGGCCACATGACCCGAAAAAACTGTCTGCGGACAAACGCCGGCTCCCTCGGCCAGTAAAGCGAGATGAGCGCCGCAACCCCAGAGTCGTCTGCGACTGAACTTAACGGTCAGGGGTCTCTTTACCTTTACACAAGGGTTACACAAGGTCAACATTAGGTCACTTTATCAGACACCTTTCCCAACACCTCTTAAGTCCCCATCACCCAAAAGAACAATCAAACTCTTGACATCTCCTTGCCCTCAGGACTTGTCTGGAGATGGGCTTTCAGAACACCTGACCTGCTCAACTGCCTCTGGGGATGTCTAGCGTTGCCCCCCGGGTCATTCTCTGGGTGGGGGGCCGTGAATGCCCTCTCACGCTTGGGGAATTATGGCGGGATGCCCTGTTCCTGCTTCTTGGTTCATGGAGGGAGGTGGAGCCCAAATTCACCATTCTTTCACGGTTAAAATGGTCTCAGACTGAGAAGAGTCGGTTAAAGTATGGATTTTCTATGAATTTATAAAGCTAGATTTCTTCCCTGCACTGTCAAGTTGAAAGGATACGTTCAGGCATAATATTTGCAACATGTAACAACTCTAAAGATGTGTTTTCCCCCTTGTCATTTCCGTAACAAAAAGAATGGGGGAAATTCTTAATTTATTTAGGAGACCACTATGAGCAGATGAATAGATTAGCAGGATTTGCACCTCACTTGTCATGTAACAAGTACTATGGATAATATGGATAGATTCAAAATATAGATTATGAAATAATATGCGGTTGAAAACGTTGTCCATAGGACCCATGGAGGGGATGAAGTATTGAGATTCAGAAAAAAATCTCTCTTCATGTATATGTATTTGGTATATATATATATATATATATATGTATTTGAAAAGTCAAATAAAAAAGAAGAAAATAGGGATCTCCTATTTAATATCGGGCAGCTTCTAACATACATTAAAAACATAATAAAACGTTAAACGTTAAAAAGCTTCCCCATACAAGGCTGTCTTCAGATGTCTTCTAAAGGTTGTATAGTTACAGTGTGGGGGGGTATTTGATCCCCTGCTAAATTTGCCTGTTTGCCCTCTGACAAAGAAATGACCAGTCCATAATTTTAATGGTAGGTTTATCGTAGCTGTGAGAGACAGCATAAGAACAGGAAAAACCCCCAGAAACCCCAGAAGACAAAAGTCAGAGATAGGTGTGCATTATATAATGAGTGAAATAAGTATTTGATCCCCTGTCAGCCAGCCAGATGTCAGGCTACCCGGTATCCCCCTCACTGTATCTCCTTGGCTCAGGGGTCCCATAACCCCATACCCTCTCCGCTGAGAATAGGAACGTCCTGATTGCTGAAGAATGGGTGCTTTTGAATTCTGGTGCTGGAGGAGACTCTTGAGAGTCCCATGGACTGCAAGAAGATCCAACCTCTCCATTCTGAAGGAAATCAGCCCTGAGTGCTCACCGGAAGGACAGATCCTGAAGCTGAGGCTCCAAGACTTTGGCCTCCTCATGAGAAGAGAAGACTCCCTGGAAAAGACCCTGATGTTGGGAAAGATGGAGGGCACAAGGAGAAGGGGACGACAGAGGACAAGATGGTGGGACAGTGTTCTCAAAGCTACAAACATGAGTTTGACCAAACTGCGGGAGGCAGTGGAAGACAGGAGGGCCTGGCATGCTCTGGTCCAGGGGGTCACGAAGAGGCAGATACGACTCAACAACAACAACAACAAGGGGGGGGGGTTCCGGGATCAGTTCAGAAACTGGGACGGCTTCTGTCAATCTGGGACTGTCCCTGGAAAATTGGGATACTTGAAGGGTCTGCCACCTGCCGGGCTCCGAGTCTTCTTCCTTTGGGGGTTCCCTGACTGGTGCCTCGTACCATTCAACGGCACCCAGGCAGACCATGGCAAGACTTCAAACTGCGGAACTCCCTGCCACAGGAGGCAGTGATGGCCACGAACCTGGATGGCTTTAAAAGAGGGCAGGACAAATTCATGGAGGAGGAGAGGGCTATTGATGGCTCCACCCCCATTGTCCAGCCCGGACACTGAGGTCCAGCTCTGAGGGCCTTCTGGCGAATCCCTCCCTGTGAGAAGCCAAGTTACAGGGAACCAGGCAGAGGGCCTTCTTGCTGGTGGCACCCGCCCTGTGGAACGCCCTCCCACCAGATGTCAAAGAGAACAACGACGACCAGACTTTTAGAAGACATCTGAAAGCGGCCCTGTTCAGGGAAGTTTTTAATGTTTGATGTGCTTTTAATGTTCTGTTGAAAGCTGCCCAGAGGGGCTGGGGAAACCCAGCCAGATGGGCGGGGTAGAAATAAATTATTATTATTATTATTATTATTATTATTATTATTATTATTATTATTATTATTCTGCCCTGCCTCCATGGTTGGAGGCAGCCATGCTTCTGAATTCCCTCCTGCGGTTTCCAGAGCGGCTCTTGTGTTCGAATCCTGCTTGTGAGTTTCCCACCACGGGCATCTGGTCGAGAACAGAATGCTGGACTCGATGGGTCATTGGCCTGATCTGTCAGGGCTCTTCTGAGCAGCGTTCAAAATCAGCCAGGGTCCAGGCACATTTTGCACCTTGCTATCAGCCACCTAGGTATGCGGGTGGCGCTGTGGGTTAAACCACGGAGCCTAGGACTTGCCGATCAGAAGGTCAGCGGTTCAAATCCCCGCAATGACGGGGTGAGCTCCCATTGCTCGGTCCCTGCTCCTGCCAACCTAGCAGTTCGGAAGCACGTCAAAAGTGCAAGTAGATAAATAGGTACCGCTCCGGCGGGAAGGTAAACGGCGTTTCCGTGCGCTGCTCTGGTTCGCCAGAGTCCTGGTTCGCTCAGTCCTGCTGGCCACATGACCCGGAAGCTGTAGGCCGGCTCCCTCGGCCAATAAAGCGAGATGAGCGCCACAACCCCAGAGTCGGCCACGACTGGACCTAATGGTCAGGGGTCCCTTTAACCTTTATCTTTACCTATCGGCCACCTGCGACCAGGTGAAGACGCCCGGACGCCCATCCTGACGTCTCCACCATCTTGCGGATCCTTGGATCTGGACTGTTTCCGCACACTCATACCCCGTCCTTTAGAATTCCATCAGCTATATTTTATCTGCACAGTTGGAACGAATGTCCGGAACAAAAATACTTTTTCTGTGCCGCCTGAGAAGGTGCCCTCACCCTTAAGAAAAAGAGCCAGGGACGGGCCGATATATACCGTATTTTTCCGTGTATAAGATGATGTTTTCCCCCCTCTAAAAACGAATGTCAAAAATTAGAGGCCGGATAGATATACACGGATAGCGTCGAGGGTGCACTGGCAATTGTTTGTAGCTCCCCAAAATAGTAAAGGTAAAGGGACCCCTGACCATTAGGTCCAGTCATGGCCGACTCTGGGGTTGCGGCGCTCATCTCGCTTTACTGGCCGAGGGAGCCGGTGTACAGCTTCCGGGTCATGTGGCCAGCAGGACTAAGCCGCTTCTGGCAAACCAGAGCAGCGCACGGAAATGCCGTTTACCTTCCCGCCGGAGCGGTACCGATTTATCTACTTGCACTTTGACGTGCTTTCGAACTGCTAGGTGGGCAGGAGCAGGGACCGAGCAACGGGAGCTCACCCTGTCGCGGGGATTCGAACCGCCGACCTTCTGATTGGCAAGTCCTAGGCTCTGTGGTTTAACCCACAGCGCCACCTATGTCCCCCGTCTTAAAGGCGGAAAAATACGGTATGTGGGCTGTACCTGGATCAAGAGACCTTTCTTCACGTTCTCAAAGCTCCTAACCTAGCTCAACGTTGTCGTCTGAGGTAGCCATAATAATAATAATGATAATAATAATAATAATAAATTTATTTGTACCCCCCCATCTGGCTGGGTTTCCCAGCCGCCCCAGAAGCGAGAATTAATCACAGCCAGTCCATCTTTTGAAAAAATAAGACTTTACAGCAGCCTGGTCCCAAAAATGGCGACTGTAACCTCGTTTTAGTAGCCATTTGGCGCCTAGATTATACATATGAGTTTCTAACCCTGCTTCTGAGGTTCCTGTGTATTGTGGTGGGCCTCTGTGGGGCGGGTGTTGGTGGCCCAGTCCTTCAGCGGTTCCCCTCCTGCTTAAAAAGTCGTGTCCGGAGATCAGAACTGGGAACGTGCATTTCGACTTCACGTGGGGTCCATTCTCTGAAAACCGATGGCTTAATATCTCGCGGTCATTTGGGGGTAAAGACTGCTACCGGCACACTTCTCTAGAAATCAAGATCGTAAGCAGAGGCTAATGGATAGGGCTTATCTTAGTCCAGCATTCTGTTCTCACAGTGGCCATCGTAGGAAACCCGGCAGCAGGATTTGAATTCAAGACCCGCTCTCCCCTCTTGTGGTTTCCAGCCACTGGGACTCGGGAACATTTCTGCCTCAGTCCACAGAGGCAGAGAGCGTTCAGACAGTTGAACCTCCGGCACTTAGTGAATTCTTTTTAAAAAATAAAATCCAGCAAGCTTTTCAGTTGAATTCTGGTTTTAGCTCGTTTTTATTTTCATTGCCCTGAGTTTTTTTCCAGAGACGGCGACGGTTAAGCGGGATGCGAATTTGCCTAAATAGATAAATAGGTACAGCATTGCCCTGGGCTCCTTTGGGAGGGAGGGAGGGCGAGAAGAGAAATTTAATAAAGAAATAAAATAAAAACGGGCCTCTTTTAGTGCAGCCAAGCTTCCATCAGCCTGATGATTACACTGGCTGGATGCTGTAGTCGAAACCAGCTGGAAGGCATCAGGCTGGGATATGGCTAACACATGTAAGAAATAATATTATTACAATTATGTATGTGTTGCATTTATATCCCACCTTTTCCCTCCACGGATCTCAAGGCGGCACAGGCAGGGCTCTCCCCTCCCTCATTACAACGGCCCTGTGAGGTTGTTGTTGTTGAGTCATTTAGTCGTGTCCGCCTCTTTGTGACCCCCTGGACCAGAACACGCCAGGCACTCCTGTCTTCCACTGCCTCCCGCAGTTTGGTCAAACTCATGCTGGTGGCTTCGAGAACACTGTCCAACCATCTCGTCCTCCGTCGTCCCCTTCTCCTTGTGCCCTCCATCTTTCCCAGCATCAGGGTCTTTTCCAGGGAGTCTTCTCTTCTCATGAGGTGGCCAAAGTCTTGGAGCCTCAGCTTCAGGATCTGTCCTTCCAGTCAGCACTCAGGGCTGATTTCCTTCCGAATGGAGAGGTTGGATCTTCTTGCAGTCCATGGGACTCTCAAGAGTCTCCTCCAGCACCAGAATTCAAAAGCATCCATTCTTCGGCGATCAGCCTTCTTTATGGTCCAGCTCTCACTTCCGTACATCACTCCTGGGAAAACCAGAGCTTTTACTATACAGACCTTTGTTAGCAAGGTGATATCTCTGCTACCCTGTGAGGTAGACTAGGTTAAGAGAGAGGAAGTGTCGGGCACAGCTTCATAGCCAAGTAATAATAATAATAATAATAATAATAATAATAAATTTATTTATATCCCGCCCTCCCCGGCCAGAGCTGGGCTCAGGGCGGCTAACACCAGTAAAATTACAGTAAAAACATAATAGGAAAAAACCCCACCAATTTAAAATACGGGTTAAAATGCAATTTAAAATGCAGCCTCATTTTAAAAGCAGCCCATAGATCAAGACCATAAGGGGAGGGAAACATAAGGGTCAGACTGAGTCCAAACCAAAGGCCAGGCGGAACAGCTCCGTCTTGCAGGCCCTGCGGAAAGATGTCTAGTCCCACAGGGCCCTAGTCTCTTGTGACAGAGCGTTCCACGTAGTCGGGGCCACTACTGAAAAGGCCCTGGCCCTAGTTGAGACCAGTCTAACCACCTTGCGACTTGGGACCTCCAAGGTGTTGTCATTTGTGGAGCTCTCCGCGGGGCAGACCAGGAGAGGCGGTCCCGCAGGTACGTGGGTCCTAGGCTACATCGAAGTAGGAGCACTTCAACCCTGGTGTGCCCCATGCACCAGTCCAGCGCTCTAACCACTACGCCACACTGCCTCTCATCAAGCACTGGAGGCTTTCTTGCGGGAAGGGAGCTGGTTGGACCAAGGTGCCTCTGGCAAAGGCGAGGTGGTCAGGTAGTCGGCGGCTCTAAAAGGCGAATAATAATAATTAGCAGTAATAATTAGCATTTATATAGTGCTTTTGAAGCACAGAAAGGTTAGTATTTGGCCGATTATTCATCATAATCATGCTGGATGTGCGGTGGGGATAAAGTGCCTTGATGTGATTTTTCGTGGGGAGGGGGAATCGTTTGAATCCACCGATGATGCCTTTGTTTCCACGCTGCTGACGAGGCAAAAACCAACAAGTGAATCGTAGAATTCTAGAATGGGGAGGTTTCCCAGGGGTCATCTAGTCCAACCCGCTGCAATGCAGGAATCCCAGCGAAAGCATCCGTGACAGATGGTCACCCGACCTCTCTTTAAAAGCGAAGGAGAACCCAAGGGAGACCACTCCATTGCGGTCAGAAAGTCCTGTTCGGTCGGAATCTCCTTGCTTGTCATTCGAATCGACTTGGGTCCAGCCCTACAGAGCAGGAGAACGCAAGCTTTCTCCATCTTACTTGTGACAGCCATGAGATATTTGGTGAGACATTTTGGCGCTGTGGGTTAAACCGCAGAGCCTAGGGCTTGCCGATCAGAAGGTCGGCAGTTCGAATCCCTGCCATGGGGTGAGCGCCCGTTGCTCAGTCCCTGCTCCTCCCCGCCTAGCAGTTCGAAAGCACCTCAAAGTGCAAGTAGATAAATAGGTACCGCTCTGGCGGGAAGGTAAACGACGTTTCCGTGCGCTGCTCTGGTTCGCCAGAAGCGGCTTAGTCCTGCTGGCCACATGACCCGGAAGCTGTCTGCCGACTCCCTCGGCCAGTAAAGCGAGATGAGCGCCGCAACCTCAGAGTCGGCCACAAATGGACCTAATGGTCAGGGGTCCCTTTACCTTTAAGTATACGCCCCACACACGACGCCATTCTGCTCAACTGTCCTGCTTGGAGCAGGACATCCTGGAATTACAGAAGCCCTCCCGGCTTCCGAATGGGTTTGGTTTGGAGCATCTAACCAGGGCGCTGCAGCAGAATCAGGCCCAAAGGGTTGCCTTCTAGTCCAGTGGCCTGGGGAGGGAACCCACAAGCAGGACTCGAACACAAACTAGAGCAGTGCACGGAAACACCGTTTACCTTCCCGCCAGAGTGGTACCAGAGCAGGAGGGGAGCCACTGAAGGACTGGGCCACCAGCACCCACTGCACAGAGGCCCACCAAGGTACACAGGAACCTCAAAACCAGTGTTAGAAACTCATATGTATAATCTAGGCGCCAAATGGCTCCTAAAACCAAGGTTACAGTCGCCACTTTTGGGACCAGGTGGCTGTAAAGTCTTATTTTTTCAAACAATGGACTGGCTGTGATAGATTCTCGCTTCTGGGGTGGCTGGGAAACCCAGCCAGATGGGGGGGTACAAATAAATTATTATTATTATTATTCTGGCTAGCTCAGATGACAACGTTGAGCTAGGTTAGGAGCTTTGAGAACTTGCAGAAAACTCTCTTGATCCAGGTACAGCCCACATAGCATATTTTTCCGCCTTTAAGACACCCCCTATTTTGGGGGGCAGGGGACACAGGTGGCGCTGTGGGTTAAACCACAGAGCCTAGGACTTGCCGATCAGAAGGTTGGTGGTTCGAATCCCTGCGACAGGGTGAACCCCAGAGTCGGCCACAACTGGACCTAATGGTCAGCGGCCCCTTTACCTATCTCCTCTCAGTCTCCTCTTTCCCAGGCTAAACATACCAGTTACTTCAACTGTTCCTCATCAGGCTAAGTTTCCAGACCCAGTGCCTCCCATCAGCTTCGGCCAGTGGCCCAGCTACACCCCTATCTGGATAATAATAATAATAATAATAATAATAATTTATTTATTTATACCCCACCCTTCCTGGTTCAAAAACCGGGCTCAGGGCGGCTAACAACAAATTTAAAACAATCGTAAAAGCAGCATAAAATACAGTCTAAAAACACGAATAACAATAAAATTCAAAGTTCAGAAATCAATTTAGGGGAAATCCATCTAATAAATGTTAGATAATCCGCAGGGCTAGCTGGCTGAATTAGTCCTACTTGGTCAGTGAAAAGGCCCGAGGAGAATTAGGTGTGGGGTCTTAGAGCGGGTGATCTTCAAAAAAGGGGAGGGGGAGGGAAGAGAAGGGAAAATAAAAGATCAGGCTGAATTAAAATTAAAAGCCAGGCGGAATAGCTCTGTAATCCTGCAGGGCCCTGGTCTCATGGGACAGAGCATTCCACCAGGTCGGAGCCATCACTGAGAAGGCCCCGGCCCCGGTGGAGAATAGCCTACCTACTGTTGTCTATGTTTGGTAACCTCAAAGTTATATGACTGCAATGCGTTCTACATAGGTCTGCCTTTGGAAACTTCAGTTAGTGCAGAACTTAGCAGCCAAGTTGCTCACCGGAAAAAGACGGTTTGAGCATATTTCACCCATCCGGGTCCAATTGCACTGGCTACCAATTAGTTTTCCAAGCCTTAAACGAGCGTCCACTGTATGGTAATTTATGGATCTTGTTGTTGTTTAGTGGTGTCCACCTCTTTGTGACCCCCTGGACCAGAGCACGCCAGGCCCTCCTGTCTTTCACTGCCTCCCGCAGTTTGGTCAAACTCATGCTGGTCCCTTCGGGAACACTGTCCCACCATCTCGTCCTCCGTCGTCCCCTTCTCCTTGTGCCCTCCATCTTTCCCAACGTCAGGGTCTTTCCCAGGGAGTCTTCTCTTCTCATGAGGTGGCCAAAGTCTTGGAGCCTCAGCTTCAGGATCTGTCCTTCCAGTGAGCACTCAGGGCTGATTTCCTTCAGAATGGAGAGGTTGGATCTTCTTGCAGCCCATGGGACTCTCAAGAGTCTCCTCCAGCACCAAATACAAAAATCTATGTACCTAATAGGTATCTAATGCCATTTGCCCATGTTGCCCTGCAATCAGTCCATGCAGAATGTAGGCACCCTATATACAGAAAGGAACAAACCCATGATATTTTAGGGAGCAGGCTAGTAGGCGGGACCCACAACTTACACCCTAGGAGCCTACACAACATAAAACACTGTTGCTGTAGGTAGGTTTTGGTTTATTTGTTTTTTATCTTATATTTTGGAAATGTACATCCAGGGTTTTTTCTCCCCCCTTTACATTTTTTGGGGCCCCCCAAGAGAGTGGGGCCCTAAGCTAGAGCTTGTTTAGCTTATACGTAAATCTGGCAGTGGCCCTCTGCCCTGGTCCACTCCACACCAAGCCTCCGCCGGGAGCCCACCCATTACTCCCTCTGGCCACCCTGACCCCTCCATCAAAGCACCGCAAGGCAGGACCCTCTAGATACGCAGGGAATGCAATTCTCAACATCCCCTTGCACCGCACACCCTGCTGTGCTCTCATCTGCCTCCCAGGGGCTCATGGGAGTTGTAGTCCAGGCCACCTGCTGCGAACTGTTAACGGAGAAATCTGAGGGCTCCCTTGGACAAAAAACAAGGACACCAGCCAGGAATACCAGAGCAAAACAGCAGCCAGGAGGCTTGGTCTTGATTGAAGACTGTCGCAACAGGACTCCCACCTGCCACCAGGTGGAACAAGATGGAAGCCCAGAAGAAAGGAGCCCCCAAACTTTTATTAGTTGCTAATCCTCATGTCCCCCCCCCCCAACTACATCACTCATACATCATGAAAGGGGAGGTCTGGTGGCAGGAATCTGAGCATCCTGGACCCTGCCCCATGGTTCCCCTTGCCCTCCACCAAACACCCATCAAGTGGAACAAAAGAGATATTTACATTTCCCTGTTTCCCAGCCAAGTTCATCACACCCTTTTGTCTTCATCTGGGTTTGTTCTTTCTGGAATGGCTACCTGTCTGGCACCCAGGTATCAGGATGCCAGGGATTATCCCTCAGGCAGAGGGGCTGCTGAGGAGCTGAGCTCACCTGTCTATATGAATTTCTGGAGTTTTCCCAGTGAGCCAGTACAGAGATACAATGATCAGTGAATTCTTACATTTGGTATTGTGCAGCAAAGGCCCTTTGAATAGATAGGAAGAAACTGTGATGAAGTGTTTTGTGGGGACAAATCACAAAAGTCACAAAAGCGATTGTGCTGGTTTTGGTAGTGGGCTGCAGGTGCATGATATCTGCTGGAGGGGCAACCCCCCCACAACCTATACATAAATTCCTGCAACAGCACCAAGTCTGGAGAAGGCCGGCGTCAAGGTTCTGCACCGCAGCAGCTGCCTTGACTTCCCCTGCGTCGAATTGTCCGTCCGTCTGTTGGCTGTTCTGATGGCGTCGGGTTCTGGCACGCACTCCCAGCACCGCCCCCCCTTTCTCTCTGGGCCTTTTGGATTCTCCCAGACGCAATTTGGTACTAATTACACGTTCCTGCCTCTAATTGCCACATTGTGAATGATAAACAAAAAACTCCAGTTTTATTTAATTAAAGACCTGGTAGAATCCACCGGGGAGAATTGGTACGGTTGGAAAAGGGGAGGCGGGAGAGAGGACGTCGCTTCTCCCAGCGCAGCACAGAATCCCACGGGGATTGGGTTCGGCGTGGGAAATGATCCGTGTTCAAATCTGCCCGGGGTGGAGGTTCAAGGGACGGCATGTTTGTGCCCCCGACCAAAAATGGCCGCTTACCTGCGTGTGGTCGTGCAAACACACCTGGTTTGGGAAGAAATCAGAATTGAAGGAGGGCATGTCCAGGAAAGTCCATGAGGATTGAAAGGTAAAGGGACCCCTGACCATTAGGTCCAGTTGCAGACGACTCTGGGGTTGTGGCGCTCATCTCGCTTTATTGGCCGAGGGAGCCAGTGTCCAGCTTCCGGGTCATGTGGCCAGCAGGACTAAGCCGCTTCTGGCGAACCAGAGCAGCGCATGGAAACACCGTTTACCTTCCCGCTGGAGTGGTACCTATTTATCTACTTGCACTTTGAGGTGCTTTCGAACTGCTAGGTTGGCAGGAGCAGGGACTGAGCAACGGGAGCTCACCCCGTCATTGCGGGGATTCGAACCGCCGACCTTCCAATTGGCAAGTCCTAGGCTCTGTGGTTTAACCCACAGCGCCAACCAAGAGGATTACCTGTGGCCAAAGTGGTCCTTCCTTGAAGGTTTTTAAACAGAGGTTGGATGGCCATGTGTCCTGGAGATTTTAGCCGAGATTCCTTCATTGCAAGGGGCTGGACTAGATGACTCGTGGGGTCCCTACAATTCTATGATTCTTTGAATCAGAAGGTTCCCCCTGTGCAGGAATCTCAGCATCCCTGACAGATGGCTGTCCGACCTCTGCTTATAAATCTCCAAGGAAGGAGAGTCCGTCACTTCTTGTGGCAGTCTGTTCCACTGTCGAACAGCTCCTGCCATCAAAAACTTCTTCCTTGTAGGAATCTCCTTTCCCAACCTTTGAATCTGTTGGTTCTCCTCCCTCGTAACGCCGGAACCAGCGGACGTCCAGCGAAGTCGAGGCTATTCGGGATGGATAATAGGAAGTCCTTCAGCACGTAGTTAGACGGTGGAACACCCTGCCACTGGAGGCCACCAATTGGGATGGCTTTGAAAGAAGATTGGAGCTATTCGTGGAGGGCTGGTGTTGCCTGCTATGTTCTGCCTCCGTGGTTGGAGGCAGTAAATAGTTCTGAATCCCAGGTGTGGGGAACCTCAGGAGTGGGAGAGCGAGTCTTGTGTTCGAATCCTGATCGCGGGTTTCCCAAAATGGGTATTTGGTTGGCTGCTGTGAGAACAGGACGCCGGACTAGATGGGCTGCCAGCCTCATCCTTACGTTGTCATATTGCATTTGGTTTCAGGCCCATCACTCCCAACGGAAGGCGGAAAATGGAAGTGTGGTTAATAGAATAGAGAGAGTGAGGAGATATTTTGTCCAAATGGACCTGTTTTCCTTTAAGGGAACGGAGGTGCCTGGGGAGAGCCAGGGTGTGCCTCTTCTCCCCCCCCCCCCACAAATCCCCAATCTCCCTTTTTGTCCTCAACTCCCTCTTCGCAGGGAATGTGAAGTGCATAATGCATTGTTATGTAACCACGCATAATCTACATAATATCAATATGCAGATCAGTTCCCAAGCCAAAAAAAAGAAGAAGAGATTTTGGAGGTGAGGAGGCAGCACTTTGGGGAAGGTAAAGGTGTTTTGGGGATAGGACTTGTGTGTACTGTACACTTAAAGCATATTCACCCCTCCAAGAATCCTGGGAACTGTAGTTTGCA
>JAXCMG010000042.1:2407098-2417457 GCA_034642415.1 Podarcis siculus
ATTATTATTATTATTATTATTATTATTATTATTATTATTATTATTATTATTATAGCAGGCAGCTGTAGGAAATGAGTATGGAAGCCTGGACCTCCTCAGAGTAACCCCCCTGGACAAATTTTCTTTAAAATATATATTTTTAAATTTAAACCCTACCTTTCCCCCAGCATGGGGCTCAAGGCAGCTTATAGATAAAAACACAGGAATGCAGATGAAGTTTGTCTGTATGGATGTTTAAATTCAATTTTGAGGGTCAGTTCCGCCCCTCCCCAATAGTGGAAAATAATCTTTACCCACTCAAATGGGCAAAATTTATGGCAAAATTTAACCTCAGGGACACGTCCGCGGCAGTCTCCCCCAAACTTTCGTTCCCTCCAGGCGTCAGACTACAACTCCCATTATCCCTGACCGCTGCCATGTTGGATGGACTCAATGGCAGATAAAATTCTCCCCAAATCTGGAGGGCACGAGGTTGGCAAAGGCTGCTATAGGCCCAGGGCGATTTAATATCTGTGTCCGTCCCAGTGCATCCTGGGATATGTCGGCCGGCGGGAACAAGATAATAGGCCATGTCCGGGGCTCACCCCAAACTATAACTCCCAGGGAACACGCTAGTTAAAAGCAACGGGAGCGTGTCAGAGGTGGCCCACCTTGGGTCTGCATGCATTCATATAGAAACACAGAAGCTGGAAGGGACCCCAGGGGTCATCTAGTCCAACCCCGTGCAACCACAGCTAAATTCCATCGGATCAGGTCCTTTGATAAGTAGCGCAGGGCAGCTGGGTTCACCCACCTTTAGGTAAAGGTAAAGGAACCCCTGACCGTTTGGTCCAGTCGCGGACGACTTTGGGCTTGTGGCGCTCATCTCGCTTTATTGGCCGAGGGAGCCGGCGTACAGCTTTCGGGTCATGTGGCCAGCAGGACTAAGCCGCTTCTGGCGAACCAGAGCAGCGCACGGAAATGCCGTTTACCTTCCCGCCGGAGTGGTACCTATTTATCTACTTGCACTTTGTGCTTTTGAACTGCTAGGTTGGCAGGAGCAGGGACTGAGCAACGGGAGCTCACCCCGTTGCGGGGATTCGAACCACCGACCTTCTGATTGGCAAGCCCTAGGCTCTGTGGTTTAATCCACAGCGCCACCGGCGTCCCCTTCACCCACCTTTGGGTCGGCCCAAACACCAGCAGCCTCCTCTTTCCCTTTCCGTTGTTGTTCTCCGTTGTTAACCTCCGGAACTGCCTGCCACAGGAATTCCCGAGAGAGCCCAGAGAGAAGGCCGCGCTTTGAATTGTGGGCGGGTGGAAGAAGAGAGCGGTGACGTCAGGGCAGAGAGGCAGGATCCGCGGGCTTGTCCCGAGAGAGTAGCGCAGGTCGGGAGGGTGAAGGGGCACTTGTGGTTACCCTCCTCCCTCCCTCCTTCTCTCCCTCTTTTTCGCTCTCCTGCTCTGCCCTCGCTCTCGCTGCTCTCTTTATATAGCAGAGGATGCTGCCGCCCCGGGGCGAGTCGCCAGCCCGTGAAAAATCCTTCTGTCTTAATCTGCAAATGCCCAGTTCTGCCATCATGCCAGGGAGTAGGCAGGAAAGGGAGACGCTCGGAAGTTGCCCCAGCCGTCGCGCTGCCCCAGATTTCGGATGGCCCAGCTGAGCCGGGCACGGTGGCAAGCCTTTTGCCTTTCTTTCCTGCATCCCCCAAAACTCCCCCTCTTTTCTCTTGGCATAGGATCTCCCTTCGGTTACAAGTCCCCTTCCTCAGAAACTCAGCCGGCTTCCCGGCAAACTCGTCTCGGGAATTCCTGTAGCGGGGAGTTCCAGAGATAATAATAATAATAATAATAATTTTTTATTTGTATCCCGCCCATCTGGCCCACTCTGGGCGGCTTCCACAGAGACCAAAAATACACAAAAATGTCACACATTAAAAACTTCCCTGAACAGGGCTGCCTTAAGATGTCTTCTGAATGTCAGGTAGTTGTTTATCGCTTTGACATCTGATGGGAGAGCGTTCCACAGGGCGGGCGCCACCACCGAGAAGGCCCTCTGCCTGGTTCCCTATAGCTTTGCTTCTCGCAATGAGGGAACCGCCAAAAGGCCCTCAGAGCTGGACCTCAGTGTCCGGGATGGACGATGGAGCTGGAGACGCTCCTTCAGGTCTACTGGGCCTTTGAGGCCGTTTAGGGCTTTCAAGGTCAGCACCAACACTTTGAATTGTGCTCGGAAACGTACTGGGAGCCAATGTAGGTCTTTTAAGACCAGTGTTATGTGGTCTCGGTGGCTGCTCCCAGTCCCCAGTCTAGCTGCCGCATTCTGGATTAGTTGTAGTTTCCTGGTCACCTTCAAAGGCAGTCCCAGATAGAGCGCATGGCAGTAGTCCAAGCGGGAGATAACCAGAGCATGCACCACTCTGGCCAGATAGTCTGCGGGCAGGGAGGGTCTCATCCTGTGTACCAGATGGAGCTGGCAGACAGCTGCCCTGGACACAGAATTGACCTGCGCTTCCATGGACAGCGGTGAGTCCAGAATGACTCCCAGGCTGCGCACCTGGTCCTTCAGGGGCACAGTTGCCCCATTCAGGACCAGGGAGCCCCCCACACCTGCCCGCCCCCTGTTCCCCCAAAACAGTACTTCTGTCTTGTCAGGATTCAACCTCAATCCGTTAGCCGCCATCCATCTTCCAACTGCCTCCAGACACTCACACAGGACCTTCACCGCCTTCACTGGTTCTGATTTGAGAGGCAAACGCTTCTCCTCTGCCTTCCATGGGCTTAAGAGTCCGACCCCATTCCCTTGGTAGGGACAGGATCTGTGGGGCCCTGTGGGGCATCGACATTTCCTTTGCCCCCTTCCTCCTCCAGCCGCAGGGGGTTGAGATGGATGACCGTACGGGTCCCTTCCAGCATCCTGCGGCTTTGCGGCAGCCACACACGCCCCCTCTCCCATCTGCCTGCCAGAAGCTGTGGATCCCGTCTCGACGCCTCCTTCCCGCGTCCCGCTGGGTTCTTGGCTTCGCCTCAGAGAGACGAACCTTTTCTCTAGGATGCCAAATTAAAAAGAGCTCCCGGTTCGCTCTGCTTTCTGTCCCTTCCCTCTCTAGACACCATCGCCGTCCTCTTTGCCTCCCGGTTCCTTCCTCTCGCGTCTTCCGGAAGGATGCTTGGGACGCAGGCAGGAGTCCAACCGGTGCAGCTTCCGCGCACAGTTCTGCCTGGGGAGGGGACTGCACCTGTGGAACGCCTGCTTTCTCGTAGAACTGTCCGGATGGAAAGGGGACCCCGAGGTGCCATCTAGACCAACCTCCTGAAATGCAGGATTCCTGCCCATAGCCGCCCGTGACTGGACTCGAACCGTCAACCTTCCGGTTAGCAGCCAGGCGAACTGACCCTCTGCGTCACTGGGAAGTGATGTCACACACCGGTTAAAGGCCGTAAGAACCAAAAACAACTACAAGGACCCAGGAAGCGGGTTAGGGACTCAATCCTGACTTTGGAATCAGCACCCTTGGGAGAAAAAGTCTCAAAAAAAACGTATTTATTTCATTTCATTTAAAAGCGCTTAGCATTTTTTAGCATTTCTAAGCGGTTACACGAGGAGATGTATCCGTTTATTAAATTTCTACACAGTCGTACCTCGCAAGCCGAACGGAATCAGTTCTGGGAGTCCGTTTGGGTTCTGAAATGTTTGGGAACCAAAGCGCAGCTTCCGATTGGCTGCAGGAAGCAGCTCCTGCAACCAATCGGAAGCCCCGTCAGACGTTTGGCTTCCGAAAGGACACTCAGAAACCAGAACGCTCACTTCCGGGTTTCGATCTTTCGGGAGCCGATTTGTTCTGGAGCCAAGGCATTTGAGATCCAATTTATGACAGCATCCGAGGATCACAAGGGCGGTTTGCAATATAAAAATGCAGAATATAAGAACCAGTGCTTTTTTTCTGGAGGTACACAAAGCCCACATTTTGTGAATCTTTGTACAGTCATACTTCGGGTTACAGACGCTTCAGGTTGTGTTTTTTCGGGTTACGGACCGCCGAAACCCGGAAGTACTGGAATGGGTTACTTCCGGGTTTTGGCGGTTGAGCATGTGCAGAAGCGCTAAATTGCGCTTTGCACATGCGCAGAAGTGCTAAATCACGCTTTGCACATGCGCAGAAGCACTAAATCACGCTTTGCACATGCACAGAAGCGCCGAATCACAACCTGCGCGTGTGCAGACGCGCAACTGCGGGTTGCGAACGTGCATCCCTCACAGATCACGTTTCGAAACCCGAGTGACCACTGTACTCTTGTCCATTTTCTGTATTTATTTTCCTCGATTTGAACTACAAAACGGTGGTTTTTCTCAAGTCAAAACGAGAGTACCCCCAAACATTTTTGCACCTGCGATAGCAAAACAGGACAGTTTTTGCAGGCACACAGATTTCTTAAGAGGCTGGTTTCTGATTTAAAGATCCGGGTTGCAAATAGAGGAATTTGGTGTGGCCCTTAAGTGAGTTTGTCTGCCTTCTCTCCCCGGCCGCTGTTCCAGGGGGGGGTTGAATGGTAATGAAATTTGGAATGGGAGCCCCAAATGTCATCTAGTCCAACCCTCCTGCAATGCAGGAAAATCGCATCTCGCAGGGTCCCTCGCAGATGGTTGTAGACTTGAAAGGGACCAGCAGGGGTCATCTAGTCCAACCCGCTCTGATGCAGAAACCGCAAGAAAGAATCCCTCCCTCCCAGGTAGTCCATATGGTTCTGTTATCCATTTCAGGATCTAACCCACCACCCACCCACCCCTCCCAACCTGGTTCGTCTCTAACCAACCTTTAATTTCACAGCATCCGGTTTCTCTATAATTCTGTGTCATATATATAAATCTATTATATATATATATATGCTTTTTTCGGTGGGGGGGGGGAAGGAAAAATAAAAATATCCCAGCAACATCAGCAACACACACACACACAAACCCAGGAAAAAAACAAAACCTTTAAGAAACGAAAATTGTTTGTATTTTGCTAAAAGAAAGAAAAGAAATATTGCTTTTTTCCCTTTTTGCTGAAGCAGACGAGAAACGAAACGCAAAAACCGATCTCTTTTTTTTTCTTGATCTTTCTCTCTCTTTTTACCCCCTTGTCCCATTTTTCTTTTTTCTTCTTTTTTCTTGCTCTTAGGTCCGCTCACGAAAAAGCGTGAGGAGGTGTCAACTAACAACCCCTCTCCAGACGAAGGTATTTTTCCTGCATGTTTCACAAATCTTGCTTTTTTAAAACAAAACAAAACAGAAACAGAAACGAAATATTTTCCTTTTTTTATTTTTGGTTTTGGTTTTTTGGTTTTTTACTTCTTCTTCTTTTTAAATATATATATATATTGATTAAAGAAAAGAAAAGAAACCAGAACAAATAATATATAAACTTTTGGAAAAAAAGCAACCCTCCCCCCTCCCCTCTTTTTTCCTTTTTTTGGGAAAGCGCACCCCCCCTTCTTGTTTTCCGAAATCATCACAATTTTCGCTTCCTTCTTTCTTTACCTTTTCCTCTCTTTTTTTTCTCCTCCTTTTTTTTGGGAAGGGAAACAAACAATAATAAGAATTACAATACTGCCCCCCCCCCCCAATCCAGCTAGGGCCAGCTGATTTACTGAGATTTAGAAGGATTTTTATTGCAAAGGGAAGAATTTCTTTTGGGATTCGGGTGTGTGCTTGTATTTATGGGTGGGTGTGGGGTGTGGGGAGGTGGCTGGTGTCCTCTCTGTTGTAAACAAAACCTGCCCTTTTCCCCTTATGGGGTATCCAAGAGCCCGTATAGAGTCCTTAAGTGGGTTCCCTATTGGTAGGAGAAAATAACAGAGGCCAACCAGAGAATATTGAGAAGCAAAGCAGCTAGTAAGCCTGATCTTTACTGATCTGTTGCGACAGGGTCCCCACTCACCGCACGCCGGAGGCAGGAGGAACCCAGAACCCAGATGTGCCTGCCCTTATATAGACTTTTAAAATTGCCGCCTTGTAGATCAAGACCACCCCAGAAACATCATACATACATCACAGAAAAGGCGGCCTACAGCAGAAATCTGAGCGCGTTGTTTATCTCCTAGTAAGCCTGATCTGTTGCAACAGGGTGCTCTAACCCCCAGGAGGTGGGGAGGGACCCCAAGCCATGGCCGCAAGCCCTTATAGAGACATTTTAAATTGCCCGCCTTGGAGTCCAAGACCACCACCCCAGAAACATCATACCTACATCACAGAAAAGGCGGTCTACAACAGAAATCCGAGTGCCTTGTTTTTACCCTGTCTGCTAGGTTATCTGATAATGCCTTATCTGATTGCCTTTCCTGGAAGTCTGCCCATTCCTTTGAGATGGCAATTTCCCAATTCCTGAGACAATGGGGAGGTTCTCTCACCCCCTCCCTCCTTGCAGAGAAATATTTGGTCAGTTTGGGAGTCAAAATGGTTTCAGGTCGGTCTTCCTGTGCTGATCTATGTACGTGCTTGGTTGGTACATTTATGAACATTTATTATATATTAAGACCTTAAATTTTATTATTACACCACCAAACCAAACCAAGCTTTGGCCTGTTTCCCATAATCCTCCTCACTCACAAATTCCACAATAAAGTGGCTTTATTTTTGGTGAAGAAAAGCCCACGGGGGGTTATTTCCCAAGTTTCTGAACTTGGCAACTTTTAATTCATTGTGAGAGAGGAACGGACTTCGTGGGACGGGGCTCTGGTGTTGTTCTCTGGTTCCCATTGTTTTCCTGCCTTTTCGAACTTAAAAATATATATATTTGGGTTGTTTTTTCCCCAACCAGGGTGTCCCTTAAACAAACCATCAACACCCCTTAAAAGTCTCCAGTTGTGAAAGGGGGAACATTTCTTGTCCCTCCCAAACTGACGGAATTAAAGCTGATGGTGACCCAATTTCCCTTGTGCCCATTTTACAGAAAAGTTGCTTTGCTCCCTTGTTTTGTTGGTCAGCAGCCGAGTACGGCTTTCGTCAACCAGAAGTTGACGTACTACAACTCCCATCAGCCCCAGCTAGCGTGGCCCAATGGCCCAGGGGGATGATGGGAGTTGGAGTCTAATGAGACCTGGCTCCCCTTCCGCCGCTTTGCACCAGGGCGACGTGGGAATTGTAGTTCTGGGATGGCAAGAAAGGAACTAGAGAGTGAAAGAATTGTAGGTGCTTTGACTGTTTGGTTCACAGGATACGCCCGCAGCTTCTCGTAAGAAATGTTGCCTAAATTGGGAGAAACACAGGAAAAAACACACGCCTTGTGGCATTTTTGCCCATCTAAGCCAGTGTAACCCACTCTGGCTGGCAGCATCTCTCTGGGTCCCTGGCTGTTTCCTTTTAAAACGGAGACTCTGTTGGGGTTTGAACCCGCAACCGTCTGCATGCAAAGTGCTCTGGCCCCCTTGAGCAAAGGGGTCTGACCCCCAAAGCTAACCGATAAATACTTTTATGCGATAATTTCACCGATTTAGGGTGCAATGATGTGCCCATTTAAAGACCAAACAAGTTAAGAATTACCGTATTTTTCGCTCTATAAGACGCACCAGACCATAAGACGCACCTAGTTTTTGGAGGAGGAAAACAAGAAAAAAAATATTCTGAATCTCAGAAGCCAGAACAGCAAGAGGGATCGCTGCGCAGTGAAAGCAGCGATCCCTCTTACTGTTCTGGCTTCTGGGATAGCTGCGCAGCCTGCATTCGCTCCATAAGACGCACACACATTTTCCCTTACTTTTTAGGAGGGGAAAAGTGAGTCTTATAGAGGAAAAAATACGGTATTTTCCTTTTTTGCCCTGCTCAGCAGTGGCCTTGCTGTTTTCCATCGCCTTTTGCCCCAAAACTATCAGACGGTTGTGTTTCGGGTGACCTTGCGGAATTATATCTCTCACTTGTTCTGGCCCAGCAGGGAATTTTCGTGAAATTTTCGGAGGAGAAAGGGGGATGTCTCGCTGAAAAGCAGTCTGCGAATATCATCCCTGTCTCCCCCTTTTCTTTTTTTGCAACCACAACCCTTTATTTCGCCCGGACTGGAACGGCGCTGCTGAGAGTTCTAATTTGAGGAAAGAAACTGCAGGAAAGGGTTTGGGGTTTTGCGTTGTTTTTTAAAGGGTCCTGCAGCAAATTGGAACTTGGTGGACCGGAATATTTTGGATTTATTAGATGGAGCGGAGAAATTGGACTCATGGGTCCTGGTGTACGCGGAGGGTTATTTCGTAGCAACGAGAGTCCAAACTGCAACTCTCCCCCGGGTATTTTAATCCCGTGTAGGAAAAGAAAAACGAGCCGAAACGGTGGGAAATCCTCTGCTGTTAGCAAAATTTGCACACCGGTTGTGGGTCCAGCCTCTCTTTTCAAGTGCAGACTGTTTTTGCCCGTAAATGAGCTACTGGATACCCTCAGTCCTCTGATAATTTGCCCAGTTCTCTTTTGAAGCCATCTAAGTTGGTGGCCACCTTGTGGCAGAGAGTTCCACAGGTTAACAGCGCTGCAGGAAGAAAGGCTATCTTTGATCTGTCCTGAAACTTCCAATGTTCGGCTTCATTTAATGTACTTTTAATCTCTTGTTGGAAGCCGTCCCAGAGTAATAAATTATTATTATTATTATTATTATTATTATTATTATTAGCCCTACTGCCACGAGAAAGGAAATAATTTTCCTTGGGCCATGCATACTTGACTTCTATCATGTTGCCTCTTAATCGTCTTCCGTCTACATGAAAAAACATCCCAAACCGTTCTGCAACTTTTAAACTGACCTCAGTTTCCCATTTCGTCCAAATCTCCGGAACTGTGGTTTCCTCTAAACTGTGGTTTCAGAACAAGCCAGTATGTCAAACCCGCAATTTGATTGTGGTTCGTTTTAACAAACCACGGTGTTTCCAGGAAACCGCGGTTCGGATGTAATGGGGTTGGGGGACTGTGGTTAGTTTAAAAGCGGAAATTGACACTTCTGATCTCCCAGAACCTGAAGCTCGTGAATGCAGAACCATTTGTGGTTTTTATTGTCATAAAAACTATACAAATGGAAGAAGAGGAAGGAAGACAAACCACAAAGAGAAACGTCTTGTTTCGCACCTGTTGCCACATTCACTGACGGTGGTAGAATGAGGTGGTGGAACAGTTTCATTTTACTTATTTAAAATTTACACACTGCTTGTTTGTAAAAAATAAATGAATCCTAAAAAAACAAGTTTACAAGAAGAAGAAAACAATAAATTTGCCAGGAAGAACAGTAAAAAAAGACTCTTTAAAACAAACAAAAATCAGCAATAAAGTAAAAACAGAGTAAAATGTACGTCCATGTTCTACATGCCTGTTCAGGCTTGTCTGAACAAAAATATTTTTTGTTACCTCGCCCCGAAAAGAGCCCAGTGATGGTGCCGGCCTGGTGTCAATAGGGAGTTCCAGAGGCTAGGTGCTGCCACACAAATAGATCAATGAGGGTTTATCCGGGGTGTAGAATGGGCAGCACTGCTTTAGGCTGAAAGAGAAGGATCACATTTTTACAATCTTCGACTAGATGGGGGAGGGACGCAGGTGGCGCTGTGGGTGGCGCTACTCTCTCGGGACAAGCCCACGGATCCTGCCTCTCTGCCCTGACGTTGTCCCTCTTCTTCTGCCTGCCCGCAATTCAAAGCGCGGCCTTCCCTATTGACTTTCTCGGGAAATCCTGTGGTAGGCAGTTCCGGAGGTTAACAGCCGTTCGTGCAGTAAACAATAATGCAAAAGGAAAGAGGAGGCTCCTGGTGTTTGGGCCAACCCAAAGGTGGGTGAAGGGGACGCGGGTGGCGCTGTGGGTTAAACCACAGAGCCTAGGACTTGCCGATCAGAAGGTTGGCGGTTCGAATCCCCGAGACGGGGTGAGCTCCCTTTGCTCGGTCCCTGCTCCTGCCCACCTACCAGTTCGAAAGCACGTCAAAGTGCAAGTAGATAAATAGGTACCGCTCCGGCAGGAAGGTAAACGGCGTTTCCATGCGCTGCTCTGGTTCTCCAGAAGCGGCTTCGTCATGCTGGCCACATGACCTGGAAGCTGTACGCCGGCTCCCTTGGCCAATAAAGCGAGATGAGCGTCGCAACCCCAGAGTCGGTCACGACTGGACCTAATGGTCAGGGGTCCCTTTACCTTTACCTTTACCAGATGGGGGGTGGGGCGTATCTAAAAAAAAACTCCCTGCAAGTAGAAATCTAGCAGAGCAAGGCAGACGCTGGTTACCTAAAAAGACTCCCTGCAAGTGGAAATCTAGCAGAGCAAGGCAGACACTGATTATCTAAAAAAGACTCCCTGCAAGTAGAAATCTAGCAGAGCAGGGAAGATACTGGTTATCTAAAAAAGACTCCCTGCAAGTAGAAATCTAGCAGAGCAGGGAAGACAC
>JAXCMG010000042.1:2417467-2448715 GCA_034642415.1 Podarcis siculus
AAAAAAGACTCCCTGCAAGTAGAAATCTAGCAGAGCAGGGAAGACACTGGTTATCTTAAAAAAAAGACTCCCTGCAAGTAGAAATCTAGCAGAGCAGGGAAGACACTGGTTATCTAAAAAAGACTCCCTGCAAGTAGAAATCTAGCAGAACAGGGAAGACACTGGTTATCGAAAAACCCTCCCTGCATGGGGAAACCATGAAACAGTGCCTGCTCAGGATTTTACCGATTCCATTCTACTAAATAGGTAGAGTTTGGTGGGGTTAAGGCAGGGAAAGAATTTGGGGTTCACCATACACTTAAGAACTCCTTTCTTGTCCCATCCTGTGGCCCCCTCTCCAACACAGGGAAAAGGAGAATTTCCTCCTCTGGAAACCAGAGGAGGAGGAGGGTAGAATCCCATCTCTTGCGGGGGCTCAATTAGTGCCAGCACCGTCCGTTAAGAGTTTGGGTGTCATCTTCGACAACTCCCTTTCCATGGAGGCGCAGATTGCAGCTATAACAAAGGCGGCATTTTTCCATCTCCGCCAAGCTAAGCAGTTGGCTCCTCACCTCTCTTGCCCTGACCTCGCCACTGTGATCCACGCGACGGTCACCTCCAGACTGGATTATTGTAACTCGCTCTACGTGGGGCTGCCCTTGAGACTGAGCCAGAAACTCCAGCGGGTGCAGAATGCCGCAGCGAGGCTCCTTACGGGGTCCTCGCTGCGGGATCACATTCACCCAGTACTTTACCAGTTGCACTGGCTCCCGGTGGAGTACAGGATCAGGTTCAAGGTGCTGGTTTTAACCTTTAAAGCCCTATACGACCCAGGACCCTCGTACCTACGGGACCGCCTCTCTGGTATGCCCCACGGAGGACCCTTACAGTCTGCAAATAATAACATCTTGGAGGGCCACAGAGAGTTTAGGCTGGCCTCAACCAGAGCCAGGGCCTTTTCAGCCGTGGCCCCGGTCTGGTGGAACGCTCTGTCCCTAGAGACTAGGGCCCTGCGGGACTTGACATCTTTCCGCAGGGCCTGCAAGACAGAGCTGTTCCAACAGGCCTTTGGCCAAGGCACAGCCTGACCCCCTCCTTTGGCAATCTTCACAGAACTCTAGCCCAATGGTTGCCATCAATTTGATTTGAATTAATTTTATAATGAAATGATTTTAGAATGTTGTATCATTTTATTGTTGTTAGCCGCCCTGAGCCTGGCTTCGGCTGGGGAGGGCAGGATATAAATAAAATTTATTATTATTATTATTATTATTAAATTAGTCATAGAATTAAAGAGTGGGGACACCAGGGGTCATCCAGTCTAACCCCATGCAACGCAGAAACTGCGGCTGTTTTGTGAGCTAGTCCAGTTAGTGAGCTAAGATTGTGAGTTGCATTTTTCAGCCGAAGAATACGAACTTAGAAAATCATGTTCTGAAGGCACCCTTCTGAACACTTCCTGTGTGTAGTGTTCCTGAGCACGTGCAGAATTTTTCTTTCTTTCTCCCGTACCAATGCGGCCATATTCTGGCAGTACAGGACAGGTGTTTATTTCAAGTATCCATTTCTGCATATGTTTCCTTTATAAAGGAAACGGCTCCAAATTGCTTATTATTCAAAACGAAAACAGCAACAACGTTTCAGAGGTGAAAACCAATAATTGAAACGAAAAATGCAACTTAAAACCAGTAAAACAGCGGCGCAAAAGCAAATGAAATTAGGAAATCAGAAAAAATGAAGGCTGGGGCATGGTCTCAAGAGTCGAGGAAAACCTGGGCACATAATAATAATAATAATAATATATCTTTCTTCCTTTATCCTTTTTATTTATTGAATTTATAGCTTGCCGTTCCTCCCTGAGGGTCCCGGGGCTGCAAACGGAGATGCAATTGAAAAGCAAAATGCAAAAGCCTTGTAAAACGGGGGGAAACATTCTAAAAACAATTGCATCTAAAAGCAATTACAAGCTGGAATCTCCCCCCAAAGCAATTCCAGCTAGAAATAACGTTTCTTGTCCAAAGATTTTTTGGGGCGCCTGGGACCGTATCTGGCAGCCAGCGCATGTCTGAAGCGAATGGCTTCAGGTTGGGACAGAGCGAAGGACGACCCAGAGATCTGGGGCCATATCCCACCTGAGGAAAAAGGTCTTAAAAATCAAAAATCCCTGCGCTATTTATTTTTAAAACAGCGCCACAAAGTCCAAGAGGATACAGCAGAGAATTCAGCGTGAAACGGGTCCAAATTCAGAGCGGAGGGCTGTTTAAATGCCTTGAAGGGAGATGATAGAATTGCAGAGTTGGAAGGTAGTGCCGGGGTCATCCAGCCTGACCCCCCGCTTATTTACCTATCGTTCGTTTCGTTTGGCGAAACGCGATGGTGAGGAGAAGGAAAAGGTCTCAGAGCGGCTTACGGAAAGGATGAAGCGATAAGAGGATGGGTGAAAGCAGCTTTTTAAAAAAAACAGTTTAGGAATAATGGACGAAAGATAATTCAGCATTAACAATAAGCTAAAAACACACAAAAACACAGATTAAAACACGTCTCAACGGCCTACATGTATTAAACAGGCTTGCCTAAACTATAATGTTTAAAGCAGGAACATCAAGTGGCAGGGAGTTCCAAAGTTATTAAATTTTCATCCCGCTATATATATTAAAAAACAGCATATCTGTTGGGGAAGACTTCTCACAGCAGCCAGCCAGATACCCCAAGGAGAAGCCTACAAGCAGGACTCGAACACAGGATCTGAGCCTCGTTCCACCTGCTGTTTCCTACTGGTGGTAGAATATAGCCGTTGCAATTATTATTATTATTATTATTATTATTATTATTATTATTATAATATACCTCCCTTCGTCCGAAGATGTCAGGGCGGTTCACAAGATTAAAATACAGCATAAAAGCACAGATAAATAGTTAAAACAATAGCCCCCCTCTCCCACATTTAAAAGTCCATGGAAAATTAAAAAGACACAGGCCGGCTTGGAGAGGAACATTTTCACCTGGCAACTAAAAATGTAGAATGAAGGTGCCTGGCTGTCCAAAGCCGTCTCCTCTTCTGTGAATTGCTCCAGTCCTCTTTTAAAGCCGTCTAGGTTGCCTTCCTGTGGCAGGGAGTTCCATAGTTTAACAACAGCATGAAAAAGGTCTTTTTTTATCTTCCAACGTTCACGAGTTCCAGTGTTGCCAGAGAGGGAGGGAAACCCTTTCTCAGTCTCTGTGCGAGGCCTAATTTCACGGATTTTGGCCTTTCCTCTGAAAACAGAAATTCCCAAACGCCGCAACCGCTCCCTGTCCCCTCGATAATTTGGGATGGCCTTTTCTGGACCCTTTTGCAGCTCTGGTTTGTGGGTTGCCACTGGCAAAAAGGTCAGCAACATATTCATCTCCCCGCTTTGGAGCCCCCCCTCCTGCGAAACATCTGGCAAACAGCTGGAGCACCCAGAATTTCTCCTCGGTACACCCACAGCAGGGCGAGGGCTCACCACAGCAATCCTCAACCGGGTGCCCTCCAGATCCTTCAAACATCAGCGCCTGCTGTACTACAACTCCCATCATCCCCTGCTGGCTGGGGTTGATGGGAGTTCTGGACCAAAATATCTGGAAGGGGAAAGGCTGGTTTGCAGTACTGAAACGACTCAAGGGCCACCCAGTGGTTTTCACGGACCTGCCAATCTTCACACAACAAATAACCATCGAGTTGCATGGGCAATGCGGGGATCTTTGGCCCAATGTGGGGCTCAAACCCACAACCTTGAGATTAATTGTCCCGTGCTGTGATTAACCAGCGGAACTCCCTGCCACCAGATGAATTGTCACACAAATGGAATACATCTTCAAATAAGGATCGGAGAAATCCGTGGAGGAGAAAGAGGAATATCTGTGGCTCCTGGCCAGGATGGCTGTGCGCTGACCTCCACGGTCAGTGGCAGCGACGCTCCTGGATTCCAGCTGCCGGAAACCGCAGGAGGGGAAAGCGGGTCTTGTGTTCAAATCCTGCTTGCTGGCTTTCCCACAGGTTGGCCGCTGTCAGAACAGGATGGGCCGTCGGCCTGATCCTGGCATTTCTAAACGTTGACAGGAGCGGATGGGAGCTGGAGTCCCAACAGCAGTGCGGTGTAGCGGTTAGAGTGCTGGATTAATAATAATTTTATAATAATAATTTATTATATATACCCCGCCCATCTGGCTGGGCTTCCCCAGCCACTCTGGGCGGCTTCCAACCAAATATTAAAATACAGTAATGCATCAAACCTTAAAAACTTCCCTAAAAGGGGCTGCCTTCAGATGTCTTCTAAAAGTCTGGTGGTAGACATCTGCTGGGAGGGTGTTCCACAGGGCGGGCGCCACCACTGAGAAGGCCCTCTGCCTGGTTCCCTGTAACCTCACTTCTCGCAGGGACGGAACCGCCAGAAGGCCCTCGGAGCTGGACCTCAGTGTCCGGGCTGAACGATGGGGGTGGAGACGCTCCTTCAGGTCTACTGGGCCTTTGAGGCCATTTAGGGCTTTCAAGGTCAACACCAACAGTTTGACTTGTGCACAGAAACGTACTGGGAGCCAGTGTAGGTCTTTCAAGACCAGTGTTATGTGGTCTCGGCGGCCGCTCCCAGTCCCCAGTCTAGCTGCCACATTCTGGATTAGTTGTGGTTTCCGGGTCACCTTCAAAGGTAGCCCCATGTAGAGCGCATTGCAGAAGTCGAAGCAGGAGATAACTAGAGCATGCACCACTTTGGCCAGACAGTCTGCGGGCAGGGAGGGTCTCATCCTGCGTACCAGATAGAGGTGGTAGACAGCTGCCCTGGACACAGATTTGACCTGTGCCTCCATGGAGAGCTGTGAGTCCAGAATGACTCCCAGGCTGAGCACCTGGTCCTTCAGGGGCACAGTTGCCCCATTCAGGACCAGGGAGTCCCCCACACCTGCCCGCCTCCCGTACTTCTGTCTTGTCAGGATTCAACCTCAATCTGTTAGCCACCATCCACCCTCCAACCACCTCCAGACACTCACACAGGACCTTCACCACCTTCACTGGTTCTGATTTGAAAGAGAGGCAGACCTGGGTGTCATCCGCATATTGATGGACACCCAGCCCAATGCGAGGGGGACCAGGTTGCCCAAAGTCAAACACACGTGTGTGGGGTTCGTTGATGGTTTTTTTTTTGGAGGGGATGCTATGAGTCACGACCCCCTTTCCTTTGGCCCCACCCTCTTCCCCATCTGTTCCCCTCAGGAAAGGCGGGCGGTGGGGGGAGGGGCCGAGTGGAAACCGCTAATTAAGACCTTGGTGCGTCTAATTAACGCTCTCCCCTTGCAGCGAATTAATTAGGCTCCAGGTTGCCATGGAAATGGGATGTGACCTAGAAACACAGGCCGGGGCTTGAGGAGAGGGGCTGCCCTTTTTCCGCGTCCGCCCCCCACAGGGAGGCATGGTTCGGGGGCACAGCGGGTCACAGCCCCCCAAAGCCCTTTCACCTTATCCCAGGGGCCAAAGATGGGCTGAGGTGTTGCGGGGGACGGAAACAAGGACATAAAACACCACAAAAATCCAAAAATGAGCATCCCTCCATTGGCTAAGCTTCAACCATCTTACTTTCATTCATCGCTGGCCTGGGAGCCAGCTACCTGCGGATCCCAAACACACCTGCCCCACCAGTTCCCTGGTCATCGGTTGGTGGGATTTGGGTCTGGGGTCCGGCCGGGATTCTGGATCTCATTGCCATAGCGCCTCATAACCCTACTGATCCGCTGGGGTTTCCAGCCAAAGCCGCATTCGCACCCTGTCTTTAAAGCGCCATCCATAGTGACGGCTTCCCAGAGAATTCTGGGAGTTGTAGTTCTTCCCCTTTGTGGGCCTGCAATTCCCAGAGTTCCCTGGGAAGCGACATGGAATGTCAAAATTGGCTTCCCCCAAGGAATCCTGGGAGTTGCGGTTCGGTTAAGGGTGCTGGGCGTCGTGAGGAGACCCCCCCTCTCTGAGCTACAGTTCCCAGAGTGGCTTAACAAATCCACTCCTATTTTCAAGGGATGGAGGACTGCAGCTGTGTGAGGGGAATAGGGGTCTCCTCAGGGTGCTCAGCACCCTTAACCCGTCACGCAACTTGACTCCCAAAGACCTAACAATTCCAGGGGCCCCGTGAGCGCCTGGTTTCGATAACTCACACTGCCCGTTCCCCCATGTTCCCATCCCACTCACCTCCCAGCCCTCCTCTGCTACCGTTTCCTGCTCCGTATTCATGGACTCTCAGAACCGCAGAGTCGGAAGTGGGTTCCCCAAAGGTCATCCATCCCAACCCCTGCCATTTGTGGAACAGCAGCGCGCAGAGAGGAGCTGGCGGGTCTGCCAGGGGAGAACCTCTCTGGCCCTCCTCCCAAAGAGGAACGGCGAGAGGCCGTCGCGGAGGGAACGGTCCCAGCCTCACGGCACCCATCTCTCCCTTCTCGCCCCGCAGATATCCGGGACAGCGGCAAGAAACCGGTGATGCTGTTTATCCACGGCGGATCCTATATGGAGGGGACCGGGAACATGTTCGACGGCAGCGTCCTGGCCGCTTACGGGAACGTCATCGTCGTCACCATGAATTACCGGCTCGGCGTGCTGGGTAGGGGGGCTTCGCTGGGGTGGGCTGGGGGAACAGAGCCCAAAATCTTGACCTCTTTCTCTTTCTCTTCCTCTTCCTCTTTTTCTTTCTTTCTTTCTCTCTCTTTCTCTTTCTCTTCCTCTCTCGTTTCCCCTAACATACCATGTTTTTTGCTCTATAAGACTCACTTTTTCCCTCCTAAAAAGTAAGGGGAAATGTGTGTGCGTCTTATGGAGCGAATGCAGGCTGCGCAGCTATCCCAGAAGCCAAAACAGCAAGAGGGATCGCTGCTTTCACTGCGCAGCGATCCCTCTTGCTGTTCTGGCTTCTGAGATTCAGAATATTTTTTTTCTTGTTTTCCTCCTCCCAAAACTAGGTGCGTCTTGTGGTCTGGTGCGTCTTTTAGAGCGAAAAATACGGTACATAAGTGTGAGAAGGGAGCGATAAAACCTCCGCATAAAACCTGGTCTCGTTTTCCTCTGCCGTTCTCGCGTTGCGTGTGCGCCACCAGCTCAAAGCCTTCATTTTGGATTCGGATCGAGACTGGTTTGGCGGGGAGGGCAGGAACAGACGCCTAAAAATGCAGCGCTTTCTAAGAAACGGCTGGATAGTTAAAAACAAATTGCGTCCGACAACTTGTGTACAGTGTGATGCGGATTTCAGTCTATCGTCATGTTATAACTTTTCTAAAGTCTTAACATGTTGTTGTTGTGGGCAATTTCCATGCTGGTAATTTTGCTGTCTTCTCTCTTCTTCTTCTTTTGTAAACTGGTTTGAGCTTGTTGCTTTTAACAAGCAAGCAGTGTATAATCTTTAACTGAAATCAAATGAAATAAATACACCAGACAAAGCAGGCCGGGCGCAGAGGCGGTGGGAAGATGTGTGGGAAAGCCGTTGGGCGTCTTGGTTTCTGCCTCTCCTGCGACGGACGTATTTTGAAAAATCGGGAGAAATGAAAACCGGTGTTGCGTTCTGGAAGTAGTGCGCAGCAAGAAAAAAATCTGGCCTCCTGTTCTGATCTCGGAACAGTTCTGTACACAGTTCCGTGTGCGGCCAATCTGTTTCCTGCCCATATGCCAAAAAATAAAGCAAGGTGTTTTGTTAAAACAGATTTCTTTCTGCTCCAAATCGACCCTCATGGATATCTGAGCCGTGATGCACCTTTGCCCTGGACTTAAAATAGCTGTGACAGCTCAGTTGGTAGAATCTTGACCCCAGGGTTGTGGGTTCGAATCCCATGTTGGGCTAAAGATTCCTGCATTGCAGGGGGTTGGAATGGATGACCCTTGGGGTCCTTTCCAACTTGGCAACTCCGTGATTCTACTTGTACGTTCGGGTGAGCATTATGTGCACAGGAGAGCCATTAGGAACATAGGAAGCTGCCGAATCATATCTTTGGGGTACCTACGGGACTGCCTCTCCTGGTATGTCCCACAGAGGAACTTACGGTCTTCAAACAAAAACATCTTGGAGGTCCCGGGCCACAGGGAGGTTAAGCTGGCCTCAGCCAGAGCCAGGGCCTTTTCGGCTGTGGCTCCGATCTGGTGGAACGCTCTGTCTCAAGAGACTAGGGTCCTGTGGGACTTGACATCTTTCCGCAGGGCCTGCAAGACAGAGCTGTTCCACCTGGCCTTTGGCCAAGGCACAGCCTGACTCCCTCCTTTGGCAATCTTCACAGAACTTTAGCCTAATGGTTGCCATCAATTTGAGTTGAATTAATTTTATCTTGAAATGATTTTAGAATGTTGTACTATTTCATTGTTGTTAGCCACCCTGAGCCTGGCTTCGGCTGGGGAGATATAAATAAATAAAATTTATTATTAATATTATTAATATTGTCCACACTGACTGGCAGCAGCGACCCTCCAGATATTCTGAGGAACTGGTTCTGGGACTTTCTGCAGGCAAGGCAGCGCTACTCCCTGAGCTATGCCCAAATGCCCTTAAAATAACGCAAGATTCTAGTCCTTTTTGCTCTGAAGGAATGGCTGCAATAAACAGGATCGTAGCAAGCTGGAGTGTTACTGGAGGGGGGGACAAACTGTGCTCCTTCTGGGTTAGTTTCTTCACCTTTTGGCCCCATGCCTGCACTCAGCTCTCACTTGTGGCTCCTAGAAGCTGCCAGCGTACGACAGGGGCCACACCCTGGGAATAGCTTCGACTGGCCGGCTCAACCAGGCGAGGGCAGCCGATGGACCTCAAACCCTCAATGAGTTAGGGGCTTCCTCTGCCTGTGAGGACAGACTCTGGCAGATGTAGCGGACGAGACTAGGAGTGGGTCCAATGGTCCTGAAAGACCCACATTGGCTCCAAGTAAGTTTCCGAGAACAATTCAAAGTGTTGGTGCTGACCTTGAAAGCCCTAAATGGCCTCAAAGGCCCAGTAGACCTGAAGGAGTGTCTCCACCCCCATTGTTTAGCTGGACACTGAGGTCCAGCTCCGAGGGCCTTTTGGCAGTTCCCTCCCTGCGAGAAGTGAGGTCACAGAGAACCAGGCAGAGGGCCTTCTCGGTGGTGGCGCCCGCCCTGTGGAACGCCCTCCCATCAGATGTCAAGGAAATAAACAACTATCTGACTTTTAGAAGACATCTGAAGGCAGCCCTGTTCAGGGACGTTTTTAATGTTTGATCTTTTATTGTGTTTTTAATATTTTGTTGGAAGCCGCCCAGAGTGGCTGGGGAAAACCCAGCCAGATGGGCGGGGTATACAGTAGTACCTCAGGTTACAGACACTTCAGGTTACATACACTTCAGGTTACATACGCTTCAGGTTACAGACTCCGCTAATCCAGAAATAGTACCTCGGGTGAAGAACTTTGCTTCAGGGTGAGAACAGAAATTGCGCGGTGGCAGTGGGAGGCCCCATTAGCTAAAGTGGTGCTTCAGGTTAAGAACAGTTTCAGGTTAAGAACGGACCTCCAGAACGAATTAAGTACTTAACCCGAGGTGCCACTGTAAATAATAAATGATGATGATGATGATGATGATGAAGGCAGTTTCTGCCTTTGCTGTAGAGCACCCTTTCTCAACCTGTGGGTCCCCAGATGTTGTTGAACTACAACTCCCATAACCCCTAGCTAGCAAGGCCAGAGCTCAGGGATGATGGGAGTTGTAGTCCAACAACATCTGGGGACCCGCAGGTTGAGAACCGTTGCTGTAGAGGGAAGTGAGGGGCACACGGGGGTCGCCCATCTCAGAGAAGGAAAACTCTCATCCTCAAACTCCGCTGCCTTGCAGGACATCTTCAGGAGACGAAGAGGCTCAGGAGAAAACGCTATTTGTTGTTGTTGTTTAGTTGTTTAGTCGTGTCCGCCTCTTTGTGACCCCCTGGACCAGAGTACGCCAGGCCCTCCTGTCTTCCACTGCCTCCCACAGTTTGGTCAAACTCATGCTGGTAGCAGTGGCGTAGCGTGCGTTGTCAGCACCCGGGGCAAGGCAAGTAATTTGCGCCCCCTAACCCGTGGATTTGCGCCCCTTAACCCGTGGATTTGCGCCCCCTAACCAATGGATTTGCCCTAACCCCAGATGTTGCGCCCGGTGCGGCCGGCCCCCCCTGCACCCCCCACGCTACGCCACTGGCTGGTAGCTTTGGGAACACTGTCCCACCATCTCGTCCTCCATCGTCCCCTTCTCCTTGGGCCCTCCATCTTTCCCAACATCAGGATCTTTTCCAGGGAGTCTTCTCTTCTCATGAGGTGGCCAAAGTATTGGAGCCTCAGCTTCAGGATCTGTCCTTCCAGTGAGCACTCAGGGCTGATTTCCTTCAGAATGGAGAGGTTGGATCTTCTTGCAGTCCATGGGACTCTCCAGAGTCTCCTCCAACACCAGAATTCAAAAGCATCCATTCTTCGACGATCAGCCTTCTTTATGGTCCAGCTCTCACTTCTATACATCACTACTGAGAAAACCAGAGGTTTTACTATACGGACCTACAAATCTGGAATGGAGTCCCTAAGGGGGTTGGATGAGGCCTTGTTCACCTCCTTCCAGCAACTCCTGCAGCCAAACTGGTACCAAGCATCTTACTCTGGTTTCGTTTGGGCCACACCTGCGAGGCCGAGAGGGGGGTCTTGTCGTCTGGGAAGCCCAGGACCTCCACACACACTGCCCAGTCTTGCACCCCAAAGAGGTCACTTTGGGACTGATGACACAGTGGTTTGGCTTCACCCCGGAAGCACACTCCATTGTCTCTCGAGACAGACGGTTGCCGACGATAGGAAGCGGATACAGACTCTGGCTCCATCTAGCTCAGACCTGCCTGGAGAAGCCATGAGGGATTTGAACCCGGAACCAGGTGCCCTATCCGCTCAGCTTCCACAAAGGGAAGATGCACGCAGGTATTGCGTAACGTCAGAAGGGGGCCTCCCGCCAGCCTCTGGGTTCTGGGTGATATTCTGACCCGGAGCGTGGACCCCTCTTCTGAGGCTCAGCCTCACCTGCCCGATCTGCGCCGGACCGCCGGTTCAAGCCCCGTCTCAGCCCCTTCCTCTCGCCTCCGCTCCCCCTGCGGGTGTGAAATTTACCCAGGCGCAGTCGAAATTAATATTTCATTAAAAAGCTTTTAATAATTAACGGCGAGGCCTCGTTATCTCCAGCAAAAAAAGAGGAAAAAGCGGGCGCCCCCGGGATGGAGCGATGATTAATTTTAAAGGAGACGTGGCCGTGCGGACGGGAGCCTTGAACAAAGGCAGAAAGAAAGAAAGAAAGAAAGAAAGAAAGAAAGAAAGAAAGAAAGGCCTTTTCCGATCGATCGCTTTGCTGAGCTTCCCTTTGTGCTGTGTGTTGAATCGGGAACGGGAGGAAATTAAGACCTAGGACCCTCGTACCTGTGGGACCGCCTCTCCTGGTATGCCCCGCGGAGAGGTCCACACATGACAACACCTTGGAGGTCCTGAGCCTCAAGGAGGTTAGATTGGTCTCAACTAGGGCCAGGGCCTTTTCAGCACTGGCCCCGACTTGGTGGAACGCTCTGTCCCAAGAGACCAGGGCCCTGCGGGACTTGACATCTTTCCGCAGGGCCTGCAAGATAGAGCTGTTCCGCCTGGCCTTTGGTTTGGACTCCGTCTGACCCTTATGTTTCCCTCCCCTTACGGTCTTGATTTATCAGCTATTTTAAAATGAGGCTGCATTTTAAATTGCATTTTAATCTGTATTTTAAATTGGTTTCCCCCATTATGTTTTTACTATGATTTTATTGGTGTTAGCCGCCCTGAGCCTGGCTCTGGCCGGGGAGGGTGGGGTATAAATAAAATTTATTATTATTATTATTATTATTATTATTATTATTATTATTATTAGGGTCAGGAGCAGCCTCTGCTGCAACCTGGTGCCTGCCAGATGTTGGGTGTGTGTTTTTGGCGGGGAGGGAATCCAGTTGGACTTGAAGCATGGAATCATAAAATCATGGAATTGGAAGGGACCCAGGGGTCATCTAGTCCAACCCCGCTGCGATGCAGGAATCTCAGCTAAAGCATCCATGGCAGATGGCCACCCAACCTCTGCTTAAAAACCTCCAAGGAAGGGGAGTCCATTACCTCCTGAAGGAATCCATTCCACATCTAGAGGGGGAACCAGGATGGGCTGGAGGATGTTTAACAACTTGGTACCAGTTTACCTGCAAAGTCGCTTTGCCAAACGCAGCTGCTTTGATTGGCGGAATTGGTGCTGCTATGGGACCTTGTGATTCCCGTTTTCTGCATTTTTAAGAACCTGATCACTTAGTGTGGCAGCGAGCAAGAGATCAAGCCCGCTAAAAACATGCTAAAAACGTGAAGGAACTTTTCACCACATGTGGTGGACCTGCCCCAAGGTGAAAGACTTCTGGGAAAAGATTTATAATGAATTGGAAAAAATGTCGGAATATTCATTTATAAAGAAACCAGAGGCCTTTCTTCTCAGAATAACAGGTCTGGCATTGCCCAAGATGTTAAATTATTTTTGTATGCCACAACTGCTGCTCGAATTTTACTAGCTAAGAAGTGGAAAACGCAAGAACTACCAACTGTAGAAGAATGGCAGATGAAGATGGATTTTCGGAGCTAGCCGACCTAAGCGGAAGAGTCCGCCACCAGAAGGAGGAGGAGTATCAGGGAGAATGGACGAAATTTAATGACTATTTAGTTAAATACGTTAAGTTAAACTAATTGGAAATAGCTTGCAAGTACTAGATCGGCTTAGGATTTCATATAAGTTAAGTGCTGAATTAATAGGTTTAATCCTGAATTGAAAAGTTAGAACGATGATAAGTGATTAAGTTAAGTTTATAAGAACTTTGATTTGGAAAACCGTTAAAAGGATATGCAATGAAATCCAACCAAGGGGAAGCAAGGAAGTCACTTGACAATGTTAAGAAGTGTAATTTTAATAAGGTTATGATTTATGTTTGTTTGCTTATTTGTTTGTCTGTTTATAATTTTGTGAAAACCATTAATTTTTTTTAAAAAAAATAAAAACATGTTATATTCTGTTGGAAGTTGCCCATGAGTAGATGGGCAATGCAGCCAGATGGATGGTGTAAAATTAATAAATTATTATTATTATTATGTACTGAAGTTCTCACCCTGGGCAGGCAGGGGGATACTGTAGATAGTTTTCACTCAGGTCCGCATATGCAAAAAAGTGATTGAAAGTGACGTTCAGTGATTGGATAGTTACAGAAAGCTGTTACAGTTGCGTTGTAGTGGAGCTCTATATAAGCAGGCTGGCTGAGCCCTTCAGTTCAGTCCTGTCCTGGCCTGTGAATAAGCAAGAGCTGTCTGAAGAATTGCTGTGTCGTCTGATATGTTCATCCACAACTTAACAATTATTATGATTATTATGATTAAAGACAAGCCTACTCAGATGCTTAGAAAGTTGGGGCAATTGGAATCTGTTTGTTTTTTTTTAAGTAGGGATCTGAGGTATCAAAAGGTGTGTGGGGGGGGGTTTCCCCGAAAATCAGAGTTATCAGAGTGGCTGGGGCAACCCAGCCGGACGGGCAGGATATGCCGTATTTTTCGCTCTATTGGATGCACCGGACCATAGGAGGGGGAGAATAGGGGGGGGTTCCCCTTGTTCTCCCCCTCAAAAACAAGGTGCATTCAAGGGGCGTTCAAGAGCAGGCCTTCCCGCTGCCCCCCGAGCTTCTGGGGCTGGCAGTGGGGGGAAGCGCTGCTTTCCCCCACTGCCAGCCTCAAAGATCCCTGAAGCCTTTGGAGCGCAGCTGCACCCCAAAGGCTTGAAGCTTCGGGGACATCCTTTGTAGCCTCTGCAGGGCGACGGGTTGCCTTCACCTCGCCGCCCTGCGGAGGCTTTGCGCAGCCCTCCCGAAGCTGGAACAGGGAGACAGAGGGCTGTGCAGCGTCCCGTCTCGCTGTTTTGGCTTCGGGGACAGCAGGCTGCTATCCGCAAGCCTTAGGAGCCGGGCGGGAACTCCCGTGGGCTCCGAAGGCTTGCGGATAGCAGCCCGAAACCCGGGGTGCGCAGCCCTCTGCCTTCATTTTTGGAGGGGGAAAAGTGTGTCCTATAGAGCGAAAAATACGGTAAATAATAAGATTATCATTATTATAAAAAAGAAATATGTGTGTGTCTGCACACGCACCTCGTTTCTCCCAAACCAGCCTCGATCTGGATTGAGAAAAAGCAACGACCCGGCTGTGTTTTAAGACGTACGCAGCCTAAATTTACTGTATTTTCCACTCTATAGGACGCACCGGACCATAGGACGCACCTTGTTTTAGAGGGGGAGAACAAGAAAAAAATCTCCCCCTCTCTGCTCAGCGCCCCTTCAGCGAAGCGGCAGGAGAAATGGAGCCCCTTCCATTTCTCCTCCCGCTTGGCTGAAGGGGCGCTGCGCAGCTCTCCCTCTCTGCTGATGCCGGGAGAGTCTTGCTCTCCCGGCTTCAGCAAAAGGATCCCAAAGCCTCCGGAGCGCAGCGGGAACTCGCGCTGCGATCCGAAGGCTTCAGGCGGCTATGCCTGAAGCCTGGAGAGCGAGAGGGGTTGGGAGCGCTCCCTCTGTGCTTCGGAGGCTTCGCGTTGCTATCGCTGAAGCCAAGGAGCCTGCATTCGCTCCATAAGATGCACACACATTTCCCCTTCATTTTTGGAGGGGGAAAAGTGCGTCCTATAGAGTGAAAAATACGGTACGTCGGCTGCAGGCCTGCACTAAATCGCTCCTTTCCCCCAGACCCTCGTCCTCTTTTTCCTCCTCCTGACATGGTTTTTTTCCTTTCTTTCCTTCCCTTCCCCTTGCCAGGATTCATGAGCACCGGCGACCAGTCCGCCAAGGGGAACTACGGGATCCTCGACCAGATCCAGGCGTTGCGGTGGCTGAACGAGAACATCGGCCATTTCGGGGGCGACCCGGAACGGATCACCATCTTCGGTTCGGGAGCCGGGGCCTCGTGCGTCAACCTCCTCATCCTATCCCACCACTCGGAAGGTAGTGCCCGGCTCGTTCAGCGTTATGGCGGCGGGTTCGCAGGGTTTTTTGGGTGGTGGGAGACGATCCCGCACATCAGAAACTGGCGTAAAGCGAAGCAAAGCGAGCTAAGGCAGCACAGTTTTACACCCGATCCGAACCGCATTCGGCAACATGGGCCGCCGTTTTGCCTAAACCCGGCAGAGGGGAAATAATAATAATAATAATAATAATAATAATAATAATAATAAAATAATTTATTACTTATACCCCGCCCATCTGGCTGGGTTTCCCCAGCCACTCTGGGCGGCTTCCAACACAATATTAAAATGCAGTAATGCATCAAATGTTAAAAGCTTCCCTTTTAACAGGGCTGCCTTCAAATAAACCTTTGAAATAGCTATTTACCCGTGTGGCCAAACTGAACAGGCCTAGGATCTGGATTAAGTACCCCCGATCTGGTCCCGCCCCACAGAACACCCCCTTTGGGGGGGACTTAGGCCCCAGTCTCCGTTCAGCCAGCTTTGGCTGAGCTGGGCATGAGGCAGGGCCTTCTCGGTGGTGGCTCCTCCCAGACTTTGGGACTCCGTCCCTCGAGAAGCCAGACAGGCTCCCTCCTGGTTGTCCTTCTGCCAGCAGGCAAAGACTGTTTCATTCCCACAGGCCTTTGGGGACTGACATCATCATCATCATTAATATTATTTTAATTTTACATTTCAAAATAAACATTGTACAAACGTTAAAATATCAAATGACTTCCCTTCTTCTCCTTCCATGGCTCATTTTACGTATCATACATTCCTGCATATTTCACTATAACCAATCAAATCAGTTTCCCACTTTTACAGCCGTCAAAAATTACCGTATTTTTCCGTGTATAATACGCCCCCTATTTTGGGGGACTCCAAATTAAGAAAACACCCCTCAGCACTACCCATGTGTAAGACGAGCCCCAATTTTAACCCTTATTTTTTGGTTAAAAAAACCCCTAGTCTTATACACAGGAAAATACGGTATTTGTTGAATTTATCATAGTGCTGCCAGCGTTTTCAGCTGTATACAGTTATTTTCCATATATTCAATAAATGTTTCCCACCCCTCTTTAAATATATGTTCTTCTTGCTCTCTTATTTAATGTGTCAAATCTACAAGTTCTGCATTTTGCTCCCTGTCCATTTTGGGGCTAACAAAACACAGCCCGCAGTTGTTGTATACGTAAATAACCTTTTCTGACACCTAGGAATTTCTGTCTGGGTTATTCCCAACAAAAAGGACTCTTTTTTGGGGGGGGGAGTAGTTTTAAACATTTTTTTCAATTCATTATAAATTATTTCCCAATATACTCTTAAAGGTAAAGGGACCCCTGACCGACTCTGGGGTTGCGGCGCTCATCTCGCTTTATTGGCCGAGGGAGCCGGCGTACAGCTTCTGGGTCATGTGGCCAGCATGACAAAGCTGCTTCTGGCGAACCAAAGCAGCGCACGGAAACACCATTTACCTTCCCGCCAGAGTGGTGCCTATTTATCTACTTGCACTTGACGTGCTTTCGAACTGCTAGGTTGGCAGGAGCAGGGACTGAGCAACGGGAGCTCACCCCATCGCGGGGATTCGAACCGCCGACCTTCTGATCGGCAAGTCCTAGGCTCTGTGGGTTAAGCCACAGCGCCACCCGCGTCCCTACCAATATACTCTTACCCTTTTACAATTCCACCGTATATGAAAGAATGTTCCCACCGCATCTTTGCATCTCCAGCACTTATCTAATTCTGTTTTATAAATCTTAGCCAACCTACTCGGAGTTAGGTACCATCCGTGAATCATTTTCAAATCATTCTCTTTCAATAAATAACATGCAGTAAATTTCAGGTTGCTTTTCCAAAGTTTCTCCCAGAGGTTAAGATCTACATTGTGTCCTATATCCATTGCCCAGTGTCTCATTGAAAATTTAACTAGCTCGTCTTTTGTTTCCCATTCTAATAAAAAATAATACATTTTAGGCAGAAGTTTATCCTTGTTTTGTAAGAATTCTTTTTCAAATTGTGAGCTTTGGTCCAGAAATCCATTCTTCCTATCTAATTCAAACATGTAATATATCTGGTGATATTAACTCTCTTAATTGTAATTGCTTCAGTGGGAGATAACCGTAAATGTGTTTTGCTTTCCAGCAGTTTTTTTTTATATTTCTCCCAGACCCTATATAGATACTTCCTAAGATTGTGGTTCAAAAACTCTCATAGATTTTAGCCTTCCCATGCCAAAGACATGCATGCCAGCTGAATTTAAAATCGTGACCTTCTAAATCTAAAACGTCTGCATTGTCCTATACAATCCATTCTTTTAACCAACACAAACAAGCTGCCTCATAATACATTTGCAGATCTGGCACTTATCTGAAAGAATATTATTTATTAATATATTTGCAGATTGATCAGTACAGGTTGTTTTAATTCCTGCTACGAAAGAATTACCTATTTCTCTAAAACCTTGATCATAAATGACCATGAAATATTATCAAAAGCTTTCTCTGCATCTAGAAAGATTAGTGTGGCCTATTTTTCATTTATTACTTCCAGATACTCTATTAAATTAATTACATTTCTTATATTGTCTTTCTTTGTAAATTAATTACATTTCTTATATTGTCTTTCTTTTGTCGGCTTGGTAAAAAACCGGCCTGTTCTCTGTGGACTATGGACTGCCTCAGTTAATGTCATTTTCAATCTATTAGCCAAGATTATAGCAAATAGTTTGCACTCAACAATGAAATAGGTCTGTAATTTTTGGTCTTTGTTAAGTCGCTGTCTTATTTGGGGATCAAAGTAATGAATGCATCTTTCCATGAGGCTGGGACTACTCCCATCACCTAAATTCTGCACATGCTGTCCTTAAGTGGTTTTATAAGTGCGTCCTGAATCTTTTTATAATAAATTGCGATAAGTCCACCTGGCCCTGGTGCTTTTCCCATCTTCATTCGATTTATTGCCATTTGCAGTTCCGATAAAGATATGGGTGCATTCAGAATTTGGCGGCTTTCTTTAGATACTCCAGGGTATGTAACAGTCACTTAAATAAGAATCCGTTTTCTTAAAGTTCTCCTTCTCACAACAGTATAATAAAGAATTTATTTTTTTCAAATGCTTTCCTTATCTCTTTTGGGCTAGTCAAATGCTTATCCTCATCTACAATATTATTTATTGTCTCTTTTTTAGTTGCCATGCTAATAATTTACCAGGTTTATTAGCAAATTCAAAAATTTTCTGTTTCATTCATTTAATTTTCATGTCAAATCTCTTGATTAACTTAACACCGAAAATTGTGCTTGCAGGAGTTTAATTGCTTGACATGCATCTTTCTCTTTTGGTTTTGCGATTAACTCCTTCTCCTCATTCAGTCGGGCATCTAATATCTCTTGTTTCTTTTTTTTCCCCTTTCTCTTTTTTGAAAAGCATTTTGTTGAATTAGGAAGTCTCTCATCACTGCCTTACCAGCATCCCACACTACACTTAAATCAGGTCAAAAAATCAGGTCAAATCAGGTCAAAAAATTATTGTAGAGTGTGTTGACCCTTACTCACAGTTTGTTCATTTTCCACCACCACATCGTTTAACCTCCACCTAAACGAAGATCATTTCTCACCTGTTATTGTCATCAAGATGACATTGTGATCAGATAGTGTCTTAGGCTGAATTTCTACCTTTTTTACCCTGGTTGTTAATTCTTTCAAAGCCCCTAAATAGTCTATTCTGCTTGAAGAATTCTTTGCGTTTGATAAAAAAGCAAATTGACATTCTAATGGATGCTTAAGTCACCATAGGTCAATTATCATATTTTTCCATGTATAACACGCCCCCATGTATAAGACGCTATTTGGGGTGGGGACTCAAAATTAAGAAAATGGGGGGAGATTATCAAGAGTTGTTGAGCTTTGGGGGGGGGGGGATTCCTCACCCAATGCTGATAATTGCACACATCGCAGAAGACACCAATCAACTGCCCAATCACCGCCGGCAGCTGCCAATCAACCGCCCAGTTGACACAACAGCAGCCAATCGCCAACAGCTCTTCACACAGCCACCAATCACCCGCCCTATCGCCACTGAGAATCTCGTGCTCGCGGCTGCAACCAATCGCCCGTCACCCCTCAGCACTGCCCATGTATAACACAAGCCCAAATTTTAAGCATAGTTTTTAAATAAAAAACCCCTTGTGTTATACACAGAAAAATACGGTAAGTCAAAATTGGACACCATATTTTTAAAAAAAGGCATTTGGAAGTTTCCCATCTTTTGAATCCATTTTCAATACAGTTCTATCTAAGTCAAGGGAAACAACATAATAATGACATTATTATTTTAATATCACACAGATCAAACAATTTTTCTTCCGGATTTTTAAAAATCAGTTTTCCGTTCATTGGGGGCATAAATTCCCACTACAGTAATTGGTCCTCCACCTAGTCTCACTTCAATAGCCATCGTTCTGCCTTCTTCATCTTTAAAGGTGAATTTAGGATCTCGTTTGGGGTTAACATACATCATCACTCCTCTCTTTTTAGTTTTATCAGAATAGATAAACTCTTGTCCCAGACCTTTATTTATTAGTAATTTTCTATGTTGTCTTTTTCTATGTGTCTCCTGTAAGCGAATGATGTCTAATTTCTGCTTTGTCAAGATATGTGCTATTATATTCCTTTTTGTTTTGTTATTTAGTCCATTTCCATTCCATGAATAGATTCCAAGATCCATCTTAAATCAGGAGTGTTCAAACTTTTGTCAGATGGCCAGATTTGATGAAATGAACATGTGTGAGGGCTGACCAGAGGGCCAACCATAGTTGCTGAGCTTTTTTTAAGGATTTTACCCCGGGAAATAAACAGGGGCCAGATAAAACCGACCGGTGGACTGGATTCGGCCCCTGAAACGGACTTTGGACATGCCTGATCTTAAATTATATTGTGTGTGTGTGTGTGTGTGTGTAATATATATACATACAGAGACACACACACATACACACAGCCAAACCTTGGTTTTTTGTTGTCTCTGATGCGGAACATTTTGGCTCCTGAACGTCGAAAACGCGGAAGTAAGTGTTCCGGTTTTCTAATGTTTTTCGGAAGCCAAACATCCAACACAGCAGACAAGCGGCTTCCGATTGGCTCTTCCGATTCCAAGAGCCAATCAGAAGCCATGCCTCAGAAATCAAATGTTTTGGAAGTCAAACGTCCTTCTGGAACGGATTACATTTGACTTTCAAGGTACCACCGTGTGTGTGTATATCTCACAATTCCAGTTTTTCTTCTACTCCCTTCTCTCTTTACTTTTTGTCCTCTTCCTCCTTCTCTTCCGCTTCAGTCAGCAGGAAGGAAGGACAAAGCAAAATAATCCCAATTAGATTATGCAGGAATCCACCAGTTTTTTTAAAAAAATATATAGAAATTCACAATCCATAAAGCGTCTCCCACTCAGTCAGCCAAAATCCAAGCAGAAAATTATATTTATATATTTGAGTGTGCCCTCCACTCCATAAAAGAAAAAAACAATCTCAGAAGCCAAGAGAGAAAAGCACAAAACTCTTCAGGAATCGCTGATAAATCCTTGCAGTAATCTGGGGGGTATACACCCAACTGCAGTAAGTTTAATAGCGGGGGGGGGGGGATAAAACATGCCAACGGGGAAGAAAATCAATCAATCAATAAACTGATTTAAGTGTAGTGTGGGATGCCAGTAAGGCAGTGATGAGAGGCTTCCTAATTTAATAAAATGCTTTTCAAAAAAGAGAAAGAGTCACATTTGTCCATTTTCTCCACTGACTTTGCAGCGCGCACTTTGCGCCTCGGTTGTCAAACGTCTCAGAAGTCGAACAGTCTTCCGGAACGGATTACATTCGACAACCGAGGTTCCACTGTAATAATAATAATACTAAGTCCCAATGGCTTCTCCAGCCATTCCCTTCTCCTCTTGACCGCTGACTGTCCTTTTCCTTCCAGGTCTGTTCCAGAAAGCCATCGCGCAGAGCGGCACAGCCATCTCCAGCTGGTCGGTCAACTACCAGCCCCTCAAGTACACCCGCATGCTGGCCTCCAAAGTGGGCTGCGACCACATGGACACGAGCGACACGGTGGAGTGCCTGAGGCGCAAGGCCTACCGGGAGCTGGTAGACCAGGACATCCAGCCGGCCCGCTACCACATCGCTTTTGGCCCCGTGGTGGATGGGGACGTGGTCCCGGATGACCCTGAGATTCTGATGCAGCAGGGCGAGTTCCTCAACTACGACATCCTCATCGGGGTCAACCAGGGGGAGGGCCTCAAGTTCGTGGAGGACTCCATGGAGAGCGAGGATGGCATCTCGGCCAGCTACTTCGACTTCACCATCTCCAACTTTGTGGACAACCTCTACGGCTACCCGGAGGGCAAGGACATCCTTCGCGAAACCATCAAGTTCATGTACACGGACTGGGCGGACCGGGACAACGGCGAGATGCGCCGCAAGACCCTCCTGGCCCTCTTCACCGACCACCAGTGGGTGGCGCCGGCCGTGGCCACCGCCAAGCTGCACGCCGAATACCAGTCGCCCGTCTACTTCTACACCTTCTACCACCACTGCCAGACGGACACCCGCCCCGAGTGGGCGGACGCGGCCCACGGGGACGAGATCCCCTACGTCTTTGGGGTGCCCATGATCGGCGCCACCGACCTCTTCCCCTGCAACTTCTCCAAGAACGATGTCATGCTCAGCGCCGTCGTCATGACCTACTGGACCAACTTCGCCAAGACGGGGTGAGACGATTGAGCGAATGGTTTGATGCACTAATAACAATAATAATAATAATTTTTATTTATACCCCGCCCTCCCCAGCCAAGGCCGGGCTCAGGGCAGCTAACAAGCGATAATAAAAATAAGTTGAATGAATACAACTTAAAAACAAAATTAAAATACAACATTAAAATATTGGAGCACTAAAATATTAAAATGTAGCCTCATCGCGGGAGGAGAAAGGAAAAGAAAAAAGAAAGAGGGGGAGGGAATCAAATTGGCTTCAAGCCAAAGGCCAGGCGGAACAACTCTGTCTTACAGGCCCTGCGGAATGAAATCAGATGCTGCAGGGCGCTGGTCTCATGAGACAGAGCGTTCCACCAGGCTGGCGCCAGTGTTGAAAAGGCCCTGGCCCTGGTTGAAGCTAATCTAACTTCCTTAGGGCCCGGGACCACTTGCGTGTTGCTATTTATGGACCTTGAGGCTCTCCGTGGGACATACTGGGAGAGGCAGTCCCGTAGGTACAAGGTTCCTAGGCCCTGAAGGGCTTTAAAGGTCAAAAGCAGCACCTTAAATCTGACCCGATACTCCACCGGGAGCCAGTGCAGCTGGAAAAGCACTGGGTGAATATGGTCCCATGGCAGAGATCCCGTGAGGAGCCTCGCTGCAGCATTCTGCACCCGCTGGAGTTTCTGGGTCAGCTTTAAGGGCAGCCCCGGGTAGAGCAAATTACAGTAGTCAAGCCTGGAGGTGACCGTCGCATGGATCACTGTGGCCAGGTCAGGGCGGGAAAGGTAAGGAGAAGATATGTTGCTTGGCTATTTTTCTTCCTTGGTGAGATCAGCAGAGTACCGCCCTTTGCAGCTTTAAAACTTGGAAGCTGGTTTAACCTCCTAGAAACAATAATCCAGGATTCTTTAAGGCAGACTGGATTCCCCCCCCCCCCCCGGTATTATTCCTTTTTTCCCACTTAAAAATAACCATCTCTCACACACAGCATTTTGTGAAGATGTAAAAGTAGCATTTACTTACATAATCCAGATCTCTGAGCGGCTAGGCAAAATGTTGTCTGAAGCGCATATCGTGACATCGGTTTCATAATTTTTAACCTGGCAATATATTGCGAATCAAGACATGTGTGTTATGCAAAAATCACAATGTCGGGGAAACAACAAAGCCAGCCAATGCTTCTCTCAATTCCTGCAGCCCCTCTTGACTCTGGCAGCTCAGCTGTCCCCTGACTCCTGCAGGAGACAGCGAATCACAAGAGCAGCCATCAGCAAAAATCACAGTGAATTTTTGTTTTTATTGTGAGATAAAGTGAAGGCATACAGCAGGGGTCAGCAAACCTTTTCAGCAGGGGACCGGTCCACTGTCCCTCAGACCTTGTGGGGGGCCAGACTATATTGGGGGGGGGATGAACGAATTCCTGTGCCCCACAAATAACCCAGAGGTGCGTTTTAAATAAAAAGACACATTCTACTCATGTTAAAACACGCTGATTCCCGGACCGTCCACAGGCCAGATTTAGAAGGCGATTGGGCTGGATCCGGCCCCCGGGCCTTAGTTTGCCTACCCATGCCCTAAGCTACTGAAGGCAATGGGGCCCTTTCTATGTCCAGCTGTCCTTTGTCAACAACAAATTGTCGTTGTTTTTTGTGTTGGAATATATGCTATATGGTCATTTATGGACCTCATAGGTATCTCAAGCCATTTGCCCATGTTGCCCTGCAACCAGTCCATGCAGAATGTGGGCACCCTATATATAGAAAGGAGAAAACCAGGGATATTTTAGGGAGCAGGTGAGCAGGCAGGGCCAGATTTAGAAGGCGATTGGGCCAGATCCAGCTCCCGGGTCTTAGTTTGCCTACCCATGGTATAACGATGATAAGCAACATAAATTGAAATTTTGAGGGAACCAAGGAGGAAGGGAGGGAGGGAGTGAAAGTTGTAGGTGGAATTATCAATTGCTAGAGTCGAAATGTTGTTGCCTTGTTTGTTTGTTAAAATGTATAAATGAAATAATTTTGAAAAGCATTTTAATTAATGCGAATGATGACGGTGATGATGATCTCCGTCTCCTCTCCCCCTTTCCGCAGGGATCCCAACCAGCCGGTGCCGCAGGACACCAAGTTCATCCACACGAAGCCCAACCGCTTTGAGGAGGTGGTGTGGACCAAGTTCAACACGAAGGACAAGCAGTACCTCCACATCGGCCTGAAGCCCCGGGTGCGAGACAACTACCGCGCCAACAAGGTGGCCTTCTGGCTGGAGCTGGTGCCCCACCTTCACAACCTCCACGAGCCACCCTACACCTCCACCACCACCCGCATCCCGCCTTATGTCACCCGCTGGCCCACCACCCGCGTGGGGCCCAGCACCACCCGCCGGCCCATCCCCACCCTGCCGCCGGACGAGGACGACGTGGTCCGCCCCCAGCGCTACGTCCCTTTCCCGGGCGACTCGCGGGACTACTCCACCGAGCTGAGCGTCACGGTGGCCGTGGGGGCCTCGCTCCTCTTCCTCAACATCCTGGCCTTCGCCGCCCTGTACTACAAGCGGGACAAGCGCCACGAACTGCGCAGCGGGCGCCGGCTCAGCCCCCAGCGCAACGCGGCCAACGACCTGGTGCACGGCGGCCAGGAGGAGGAGATTATGTCGCTGCAGATCAAGCACTCGGAGCACGACGCCCACGACTTGGAGCCGCTGCGGCCCCATGAGATCCTGCGCCCCGCCTGCCCCCCCGACTACACCCTGGCGCTGCGGCGCGCCCCCGACGACGTGCCCCTGATGACCCCCAACACCATCACCATGATCCCCAGCACTATCACGGGCATGCAGGCCCTTCACCCTTTCAACACCTTCCCCACCGGACACAACAACACCTTGCCCCACCCTCACTCTACCACCCGCGTATAGTCGCCCTCCCCTCCGTGCCCCTCGGCCGCCCCGGCCCGCCCCGCTCGGGCAAAGAGCGGGCCACCTTTCCTGCCACGTGGACGGGTCTTTTGTACAACGTTGCGGGGGGAGGGGGGTCTAGCAGACAGAGGGGTCGGGCGATTCAGAGGCCCGCCCGTCTGTCCCCACGGCACACGGCACGGACGGGCTGGCAACGGTTCTCCACCCTGCTTGGGTCCCGACACCCTTTGGCGACACCCGCGGCATGGCATGGCAGCAGAGGAGGGTGCCACCGGCGATCTCGCTTCCTTTTGGGGTGCTGGGGGTTCTTTCCGGCACGAGGCAAAGAAGCGGGTCGCCTTCCCACCTTCGTTTTCCGGGCGGGCGGCGGAAGAGCGGCCGTGGTTTTCGCCGGCGCTCCCGGAAGGAAGATTGGCCTGCCGTTCCTCTTCCATCTGGGTCTGGGCGGCAAAGGCATCCTTTGTCCTTCCTGGCGGAGATAAGGGAAGTCTGACTCGCAGGGAAAGAGAGTCCCCGCCGTGGCTGTGATTGACAAAAGAAGGCAGTCCCTCTGCCCCCAGGGGGGTCGGCGACGCCACTCAAAGCTGTCGGCTCGGCTTGGATGGACGGACGGACAATGGAGAGGAGGGGTGGGAGGGTCAAAGGTCAGAGAGAGGGGAGAAAGAGAGAGAGGAGCCGGTTTGCCTTGGTGCAACATCTCTCTGGGTGGTGAAGGTGCCCTGTGGTCCTCTCAGCGTCAAATTCCCAGTGCTGGATTGCTGAGGAGGGAGCAGCCGGTCAGCCCAGACAAATTCCCTTCTGGGCTGAGAGAGGTTTGCTAGAGATCCTGCCCCCTTTCTTTCACCACCACCCCTTATTTTTCCTTTTTCGAGTCGGTTTGGCGGAGGTGGAGAGAGAGAAGGGAAGGAGACCTGGAGGTGTGTGTGTCCACAGTGCAGAAGCAGGGGTGCGTTCCTCCCCAAGGCAGTGGTCCCAGCGATGGCTGGTTCGCAGCTGCCGAAAAAGGGTTGCCCTGCTGGAAAGAGGAGCGAGCCCTGCCTCTCTTCGCCGTTGGGGGGGGTACTTGTCAAAATCCCAGTGCCTTCCTTGCACAATTTGCAGAGGGTTAGTTGACCCTTTCTCGTCCGCCGGGGGGGGCAGGGCCGCCAATTTGCTGCCCCCACCTCCCTCCAATTTGGTGCAAGAGCTAAAGCTTTGCCCGGAATCACTAGGTGTTGTTGTTTTTTTGGGTGGGGGGGACTTAACAGTGTGGGGATGTGGAGCATCTAGAAAGGAACCCAGAGAGAGGGGTGGGGGTGGGCAGGCAGCATGCGCCAACTAGCTTGTTCCCAAGGCGAAATTTTTGAATGCAACAACTGGAAATCCGCTTTCCCCGCTGAAGTTGTGTGACTACAAGATTTGGGGAGGAGGGGGGAGCTGTTAAGAGAACCTACAAAGGGTACACTGCATGTTCCAGGATTTATTTTTTTAATTTTTAAAGATCTGAGCAAGGAAACGAAAGAGGGGCAATCGTGGGGCGTCAGAGTTTTAGTCTGTTTCGGACGGGGGAACATCGCTTGCCTTTTGCTTCGGAGAACCCAGACCTCCCCCCAGATCATTTCTCCCCCCACAACCCCTCTTCTATGGCGGTGGGGGGAGGCTCCCCCTCTCTTCCTGAACACCCTCCTTGCGAACTTTCGCTGCTTTTCGGGTGGGCATGGGCGCAAAATTCACTTTGTGCATATCTAATTGACCGGGAGGTCTTGTGCCAAAATACCCATTTCTCCTCCCCCCCTCCCCACAAATGTAATAAAAACAAACTCACGGGCATCCGCTGAAACTGGGTGTCGTAGGATTCAGGGCAGGCGAAAGTCCGTCTTCGTGTGGCAGAGAGTTAAACTCTGGAACTCCCTGCCACAGTGGCCATTTCTCAGGGCTTTAAAAGAGAATGAGGCAAATCTGTGTGCTCTGCCTTTACGGAGACCGTGACGCTTCTGGATTTTACTTGCTGGAAACCGCAGAAGGGGAAAGGGCTCTTGCGCTGGGGTCTCGCTCGTGCGTTTACCATCATGCGCCCTTAAGTGAGGGAGGCCACCCATACTTTCTCTTGACCCGTGATTTGATTTTATCACCTACCGGTTAATTCTCCCGGGTCCTGAGAGCTTCTCTTGCCATTCTGCAGCCATGCCTTGCGAAGATCCGATCGCACCCGCAGAATTGACGCTCGGTTAAGCAAAACCACTCTTTTTCTGCGCATCTGATAAGAGCCGGTTCAGAGGGCAAGATCAGATCCCCGCAAAGCACAGCCGTGGATCAGCGGGAAAGCCCTCAAACCCGATCAGTTGGGACACAGTGCGATCAAAATATGGGTCGAACGAAAGTGTGGGTGAAGCCCGCAAAATCCAAATTTTATGCGATTGATTTGCCCCTGGCAGTGCGTACCTGAGCGGCCTACATTCAGGTGTGATTTTTTAACCTGTTCATTCTTTCTGTTTCACACAATTTGCTGTTTTAAGCAACCTCGCCCCTGTAGCTGTTCAGCATCAAAAATGCCCGTTTAAAAAAAACAAATACCGTATTTTTTGCTCTATAAGACTCACTTTTTCCCTCCTAAAAAGTAAGGGGAAATGTGTGTGCGTCTTATGGAGCGAATGCAGGCTGCGCAGCTATCCCAGAAGCCAAAACAGCAGTGAAAGCAGCGATCCCTCTTGCTGTTCTGGCTTCTGAGATTCAGAATATATTTTTTCTTGTTTTCCTCCTCCAAAAACTAGGTGCGTCTTGTGGTCTGGTGCATCTTATAGAGCGAAAAATATGGTAAATCGCAGAAAGCTTGTAAGGAGCGCTTTTAAAGAGGTGTCCTTTCTGGATTTTGGAAGGACAGGGAAACTCTGGATTTAGCCGGGGTGGGGAGTTTGGGACAGCAATTTCCAGTAAACAATTTGTGGACGATGGGAAATTAAAGGATGGGTCCTTGCTTTGACGCAATGCCGTCTGATTTCCTTGCAAACAGTTCCTCCCGTAAATAAATTGGCACCAAGGGGCAAAAAGCAGGTCACCTGAAAGCACCCTGTTTCTCTGCCTAAAACTTCTGCAGAGTGGGTGCTTCCAGATGGGTCCTTATTCCAGGATCTGTGGGTTGCTGTTCTGCAAGTGCAATTTTGTTTTGTTTCGCACAAGCCGCAGGATGTTTTTAGCGTCGGGAACCCCAGCCCATTCACCCTCTCCATTTCCTTTTTCTGTGAAATATCCAGCAAGTTAAAAAAACAGCCGCGGTTGCCAGTGAAGGAATGAACGACGCTAAGCCCCAGCTTGGAAGGAGCTGGTCCGTCGAGAGCTGCAAATTTAAATTGGTGTGAAACAGGTTTAAAAGTTACGCTTCTCCCCCTCCAAAGAACGTAGTTTGGGAAAAGTGCAGAGTGTGCTTTTGTTAGCGACTTGCAGCCTTTTCCTACCGGACGGCGGCTACTCCGGTTCGTAGAATTGGACAGCTGGAAAGGAAACCCAAGGTCATCTAGCCCAACCCCTTGTGACGCAGGCTCCTCATTCGAGAGACAAGGCAGTTGCGATGGGTTTAGACGTGCACCTCCTCCTTTGCAAACCTGTTGCCCCTCGTTCCTTCCAGAAAGGCCAACCTTTCCTTCCCTCTTTGGGCTAGGTTTTCCGTGCACGACGCGGGTGGGATCCGACATATCTCCTCTTGGGGCGAAATGAGGTTTTGAATTTCGTCTCTCTAAATACGTCTGGGTTGGCAACCGACCCAAGGAGCAGGTGGGATAGCAGGGTGAGGCCGGGAAACAGCACCCTTCAAGAGAGAAGCTCTAGCACAGAAAACCGAGTCGAAATGTTCAAAGCCCTTCTCTGTGCAGTGCCGAGTTAGACTATGGAACTCCCTGCCACTGGAGGCAGAGATGCTTCCGGAAACCAGGAGAATGCTTTCTGTTCGCATCCGGTTGGCCACTGCGAGGATGGGCCGTTGGCCTGATCCTGCCACCCAAATCCACCCCGTTTGCCCTGCATAAGCTCCGCCTGTCCATCGAACCCTGCCCTCGATCGATGCCCACCTCCGCAGAACTGAGCCTTCTTCCCCGCGTGCCTCTCTCCCCGTAATACGCAGCTTGGCTAGCTTGCATGAGCCAGCTATTGTTTCCTCCGAAGGCGCTCCTTTTCTGTGTGTGCCTTTTTCTCTTTGCTTGGGGGCCGGGTCGTGTAGGTTGAAGGGGGGGGAGGGCCGGTGGTTCTTTCTCAGATGGGGGTGGCGCAGGGGCAAAGTCTAAAGGGCGTGCCGCCGCCACCCCCCGACCCGGCGATCCTTCGTTCCCGACTTCCGTCTCCCATCCCCGCCGTGCAATATGGACCCATCTATGCACCCACGCGCACTTCCAGTGATCTCCTGGGATCCCCAGGGAGATTCCTCGCCCCCTGCTCGGCCGTAGTACGCTCTTTCTAGAGCGACCTCGTACTTGCTGGCTCCAGTAAGATGGGGGATCATAGAAGAATAGGATTGTAGACTTGGAAGGGACCCCCAAAGGTCATCCAGTCCAACCCCCTGCAATGCATGAAAGGGAAATGTGATATTTTTGTTTTCAGAAGCACATCGTTCTCGGGTGGGTGTTTGGCTTTCGTTTTTCCTTTCCCCCCCCCTTTTCTCTCTCCCGTCCCCACTGCTGCCTTCCTCGCTTCTCGTGCCTCCGCCGTTCATTCTCCTGGTTGGGGGCGTGTGGGGAGACCATTATTGTTTCCGGAATATTCCGACGACGAAAGAGGAAAGACGAAGGGGAGCGGATGAAGGCCGGTCGCGGGGAGGGGGAGGGCGGTTTTGGTTCTTAAGCCATTCTGAAGACTCCATCTTAACTTGGCGGTGTTCCGAGTTGGTTTCCTTTTTCTAAAAAAAGAAAAGAATAAAAGAAGTTTATTATAAATATAAATAAATATATATATAGATATCTCCATTTTTTTAAAAAAGGAAAACAATTATTTTGTAAAAAAAAATGAACAAAAACAAAAATTTAAAATGATTAAATAGACGGGGCGGGCGGGAGGGCGGGGAATACAAGCGAAATCTGTGCCAAACTTAGCAAACTTGGATGGGGGTGGGGAGCATATTTTTTGGGGGGTGGTTTGTTTGTTTTGGGGGGGGCTGTTCTCTTGTGTTTTTTTGCAAATATCGAGTTTCCTGGGACTCCTGTGAACAAAAAAAAATATAGTCTGTGCCAAGGAACGGAATGAAGTTCCAACATGGGGTGCCAACGCACCTCTGGAAAGAGAGATGTCAGCGCCTTACACTGTTGCCAAATGCCGAACCCCCCCCCAAAAAACCCCTTGCCCCTTTGTCCTTTTCACCCCCGTGCACCCCAAAAGCGCCAACTGCAATATCCCGGATCCGTCCGCCGGCGGAGAAAAGCACAGGCCATTTTGTTTGGAGGTCCAAGATGGCAGCCCAGATGTTCTCCGCCGACCCAACATGGCCGCCTGAGGGACGACAACTACGGCGGCAGCTCCGAAACCGAAAGGTTGCCGCGCGGTCCCCGTTTGTTTCCGACGCCGTCCTCCTTCCCATTTGCCAAATCCAAGGCGGCCCTCTTTGCTTTCCGAAAGCCAACCGACGTGGCCTCCTCGGGGGCGGCTCCGTCCCGCCGTTCAAGATGGCCGCCCGGGTAACCTCGTTTTCTAAAAAAAATCAAGCGCAGCCTCCGTCTGTCGGCTTCGCAGGCCGACGCAAACCCGACTCAGAGGAATTATTCTTGCTATGATGACGACGGCCGCCGTTCTTTCCGCCCCCTTCCGACATTTCAAGATGGCCGCCGCCCCATCCTTGTGGCCCGTCCAAGATGGCCGCCTTCCCACCGCCATGCGCCGCGACCCAAAATGGCTGCCAAGAACCTCGCCTCAGGCGGCACAAGAAGGAGGGTCGGCCTCCCCTTCCGCCGCCATTGTTCCCCCACTTGCGAACTGGAGAGAAATCTATTTTTATGAGACTTTAGGTTTTGGGCCAGGAAAGGGTTGATTTGGGGGTTTAGCAGGAAAAAAGCGAATTCTTTCCTGCACTGGGGGGCCACACACACCCACGGCCGAAATCTGGGCCCCCTCCCTGAACTTGCGGACTCTCGCCGCCCACCCCAGGAAAGAAGGACCATTTCTCATGGAAGAGGGCGCGATTGAAATCAAAAACACAAATCCCAAGGTGGTGCTCTTCTTCTTCTTCTTCCTCCTCTTTTATTTCTTTTTTTAATTTCGTTGGTTTGTTACGATCGAGACACAGCTGGTGGGTCGAAACGCCTCTGGGGTGGGTTACCCCCCCTTCCAGCCTCCGAGAGAAGAGGGACTTGGGGTGCAATTTGGGGGGAGGCGGGGGTCCGAGCTGAGATGCTGTACACATTTTTAAACCTTGCAAGAAATGGAAAATGATATTGTAAATATATAAAAAAAATGATTTAGCTGCTGGGTGTGCTTCTTGAGCTCTTGGGGGGCTGCGGCGGGGCGGGGCGGGGTGGGGCCAAGACCCTTGCAAAGAGCCTTCTGTAACCGGGGGCTGGCAGACTGCCTTGGACTACATATCCCATTGTGCTGGGAGTTGTAGACCCAAACAGCCGGAGCTGGCAGGGGCTGATGGGAGTTGGAGTCCAAAACAGATGGAATTGGCA
>JAXCMG010000042.1:2471861-2484188 GCA_034642415.1 Podarcis siculus
GAATGTCAAATCCCTTTTTAAAAAGCCAAAATCCTTCTCCCCCCCCCAAAAAAAATTGCAACCAGATTTGAGTTTGCGATGGAGGCCACGAAATGCAATGTCTGATCGGTGCTTTTCAATTGGTGTTTTTTAGCTTAATAAATGATGAGAGTGATTTATCTTTTTAAAAAACCCACGCACCTTTTTTTTCTGTGAATAAATTTATTCCGTGGATATATGTCGTGGTAAACGGTGGCTATATGTTAGATGTCACGCGTAAGCTAAGAGCAGGGAGCACAAAGCGGTCCAGTGCATCTCTGCCTCTCTCCTGAGGTTGCTAGACTACAACTCCTATCAGTCATGACTTATCCCTGCTTTTGAGAGACAAAAGAAGGGCTAAAGGGCGTTTACAGGCAACCTGGCTGGGCTGGTTGGGAGTTGTAGTCCAAAGCAGCTGGGGAGCCCTAGGTTAACAGATTGAGGTTGAATCCTGACAAGACAGAAGTACTGTTTTGGGGGGACAGGGGGCGGGCGGGTGTGGAGGACTCCCTGGTCCTGAATGGGGTAATAGTGCCCCTGAAGGACCAGGTGCACAGCCTGGGAGTCATTCTGGACTCACGGCTGTCCATGGAGGCGCAGGTCAATTCTGTGTCCAGGGCAGCTGTCTACCAGCTCCATCTGGTACGCAGGATGAGACCCTCCCTGCCCACAGACTGTCTCACCAGAGTGGTGCATGTTCTGGTTATCTCCCGCTTGGACTACTGCAATGCGCTCTATGTGGGGCGACCTTTGAAGGTGACCCAGAAACTGCAATTAATCCAGAATGTGGCAGCTAGACTGGGGACTGGGAGCAGCCGCCGAGACCACATAACACCAGTCCTAAAAGACCTACATTGGCTCCCAGGACGTTTCTGAGCACAATTCAAAGTGTTGGTGCTGACCTTGAAAGCCCTAAACGGCTTCAAAGGCCCAGTAGACCTGAAGGAGCGTCTCCACCCCCATCGTCCAGCCCGGACACTGAGGTCCAGCTCCGAGGGCCTTCTGGCGGTTCCCTCGCTGTGAGAAGCCAAGTTACAGGAAACCAGGCAGAGGGCCTTCTCGGTGGTGGCGCCCGCCCTGTGGAACGCCCTCCCACCAGATATCAAGGCAATAAACAACTATCTGACTTTTAGAAGACATCTGAAGGCAGCCCTGTTCAGGGAAGCTTTTAATGTTTAACAGACCACTGTATTTTAATACTTTGTTGGAAGCAGCCCAGAATGGCTGGGGAAACCCAGCCAGATGGGCGGGGTATAAATAAATTATTATTATTATTATTGCTCACTGGAAGGACAGATCGTGAAGCTGAGGCTCCAAGACTTTGGCCACCTCATGAGAAGAGAAGACTCCCTGGAAAAGACCCTGATGTTGGGAAAGATGGAGGGCGCAAGGAGAAGGGGACGACAGAGGACGAGATGGTGGGACAGTGTTCTCGAAGCTACCAGCATGAGTTTGACCAAACTGCGGGAGGCAGTGGAAGACAGGAGTGCCTGGCGTGCTCTGGTCCAGGGGGTCACAAAGAGGCGGACACGACTAAACGACTAAACAACAACATTATTATTATTATTATTATTATATTTTGGAAAAAGATCATAGAATTGCAGTTGTCAGGGATCCCCAAGGGTCATCTAGTCCAACCCCCAGCAATGCAGGAATAAATTGGGTCATAAAATTTGTTGTTTAAAAAGTGGGGATGGGGAAACTTTGGCCATTCAGATATTGGGACGCAAACTCCCCATGAGCCAGCAGGACCAATGGTTAGGGATGATGGGAGTCGTAGTCTAGGAACATCTGGAAGGATCTGGGCCTGAAATTCCCAGTGAATGCTCTTTGACAGATTCTAACCCACCGTTAAAAAATCTCTCTCCATGCATTTATTTCACCACCATTATTATTATTTTAAAAAATATATGCTTTTATACAGTGGTACCTCAGGTTACATAGGGACGCGGGTGGCGCTGTGGGTTAAACCACTGAGCCTAGGGCTTGCCGATCGGAGGGTCGGCGGTTCGAATCCCCGCGATGGGCTGAGCTCCCGTTGCTCGCTCCCAGCTCCTGCCAACCTAGCAGTTCGAAAGCACGTCAAAGTTCAAGTAGATAAAGAGGTACCGCTCCAGCGGGAAGGTAAACAGCCTTTCTGTGCGCTGCTCTGGTTTGCCACAGGAGGCAGCGACGGCCACGAACCTGGATGGCTTTAAAAAGGGGACAGGGCAAATTCACGACGGAGAGGCTGCTATCGATGGCCACTAGCCAGGATGTCTCTCCTGTGCCTCTGCAGTTGGGAGTTAGCGATGTGTCTGAACGCCAGTTTCTGGAAGACACAGGAACGGGAACGGATCATGGGCACCTGGTTGGCCCCTGTGAGAACAGATGCTGGTCTAGAAGATGGTACCTTGGGCCCGATCCATCATTGACCTGTTCATAATTTTTAAAAAACTGGCAGGTGAGGGGGTGATTACGAGTCAGGAGAAGACGGTAATTTCATGGCTTTGGTGCCACCACTGAAAAGGCCATGCAGGGTATCGTCAGGGGTCAACGAATGCTCAGGAACGCTTCTGGCGATGAACTTGAGACATCACTGGGAGAACAGTGAGCCCCACACTCTGTGGGGTGAACAAGCTAGGAAGGGAAAACGTTGAAATTAGTTTCAAATGGGCAGGCCAGGGGAGGTGGGACTTTGTTTTTCTATTCATGTACCCTGGTTTCAGGGTGGTTTTCGTTGCAAAACCATTGGGGTTTGACTTGTGGGGTTTTCATTTTTTTTGCTATGGGCTGTAGGTGGGGGCCGTGTTTTCCCTCCTCCCAAAATAAAACTCCTCCTTGTTTCAGGGGTTCTGCAGCAGGGTGGAATAAAGTTTGAGAAGTTATTCCTGCCTCAGAGCCTAAAAATAAGCGGTGGTGTTTTAAATTCTTCTGGAGGGGTAGGGAGGAGGTTATGTTGCTGCTGTTGTTGTTGAGTCGTTTAGTCGTGTCCGCCTCTTCGTGACCCCCTGGACCAGAGCACGCCAGGCCCTCTTCCACTGCCTCCCGCAGTTTGATCCAGACTCATGCTGGTAGCTTCGAGAACACTGTCCCACCATCTCGTCCTCTGTCGTCCCCTTCTCCTTGTGCCCTCCATCTTTCCCAACATCAGGGTCTTTTCCAGGGAGTCTTCTCTTCTCATGAGGTAGCCAAAGTCTTGGAGCCTCAGCTTCAGGATCTGTCCTTCCAGTGAGCACTCAGGGCTGATTTCCTTCAGAATGGAGAGGTTGGATCTTCTTGCAGTCCATGGGACTCTCAAGAGTCTCCTCCAGCACCATAATTCAAAAGCATCCATTCTTCAGCCATCAGCCTTCTTTATGGTCCAGCTCTCACTTCCATACATCACTACTGGGAAAGCCATACCTTTAACTATACGGACCTTTGTTGGCAAGGTGATGTCTCTGCTTTTTAAGATGCTGTCTAGGTTTGTCATTGCTTTTCTCCCAAGAAGCAGGCGTCTTTTAATTTCGTGACTGCTGTCACCATCCGCAGTGATCATGGAGCCCAAGAAAGTAAAAAAAGGAGGTTATTGAGGGAAGTTTTCTCAGGACAGCGAAGCCTTAGGTTGACTTGGGGGCGGGAAGATCTCCACCCTCAAAGGAAACTTTTTTTGGAGAGGGCGGGCCTACACAAGAACTCAGCCCCACAATCCTGGAAGGGCCAACTGTAGTTGCTCTAGTGGTGAAGTCACTCTGCACATGCTCTGAGAAAAAACCCAAACACAACATACTGCAACCAACCAGCCACGCCCTGGGCCCTGTGGGCTCTTGCACCACCAGCAAAAATAAGTACTGGTTTATGTGATGCTGACACAAAGCCTTTGCTGACACACCATACAGAAGAAAGAAATTTTACTGCCTCCTTTTCTCCTACACAACCCCATATTGCCTGTAATTGTAATGTCTCACTCAGAATGCAACAGATTTGTTTGACTTGAAAAGCGAGACTCTGTGTGTTCTATTGTTACTTAAGAAAATGTTTTATTAAAAACATGTAATAATAAAAAGAGACTTGCAGAGGGCTCTTTTAGCTGAGGCAGGCTGGGGAAGTCTGAGCGCTTGAAATCAGTGGGGTTTGGAGCCCTACCTGGTCTTGAGATTAAATCTGGAGGGGAAAGGGGGTTGGACTAGATGACCCTGGTGGTCCCTTCTGACCTTACAATTCTTTGATTCTATGTCAGGTGCTGCAGGGACTAGAGCATGACCGTGGCAACAGCCAGGAAGGGCCATCATTGCGCACCGGTTTTTGCAAAAACACAAAGCGGGGATGCTTGCGCGTGGGCTAGATAGCTGTCACGTGTGAACCCCCCCAATCGGGTGGCGCAGAAGTGCTTCTCCCCAAGGCGTCGTGGAAACAGTCGGTGTCCAAAAGGCAAGTTCCTTCCTACCAGCCAGCAGCAGGGCCGCCTTCTCGCGTGGCGGTGCGTCCAAACAAACAGCCGCGCAAGACGCGCGTCTCGCCCGCGAGGACTCCACAAAAAGCCCACCAGCTGGAGGGCGCCGGGTTGGCAGAGACCATTAACCCGGGTTAAGAGCCCCTAAGCTTTCTCCTTCCCCTCCCATCCCTCGAAGCGAAAGAGCAAGCCCGGACACGCCGCGTTCACACGACCGGCGCGCATCGCTCCTTTTTCTCTCTCGCTTCTGTCTCCGGGCGCGGCGCCGCTCCAGGGCTGCTGCCGGCGATGGGAGGGCGAGGGGGCGGCCCCTGCCTCGCCCTGCCCTCCCTCCTTCCCTCGGTCCATCCTTTTCCTCTCTTTCTCTTCTCTTTCTCTCCTCCCTCCCTCCCTCCGCCACTTTCTTTGCTGGCTCCAGGGCGTGAAGGTAACGCGGAGTGGGGAGAAGGAGCCGGGGAGGCGAAGGGGAGGTCCAAATAATGTGGGGCGGGGGGGGAGGGAGAGAAGCCATGGGATGGGGGGGTCCTTGGCCTTGGCTCCCCTTCCCTCCTCTACCCCCCCCCCCACCAGGGGGCTGTTTGGGAAACCAGCTGAGATGGCCAGGAAAATAAAAAATGGGTATCTCCATCCTTTGCGCGCTTGGTTTCTTTCTGTTCCCGGGGAGAGATTGGGGGGGGGGTCTCTCAGTTCAGGCCGTATTTGCAATTGCCGGGGGGGTCTTTTCTTTCTCGTGTGAATGTGGACAGCGGGGAGGTTGTTTTGCAAAGAGGGAGGGAGGGGCTTCCTGTTTGGAAACCCACCCCCCTTCAATCCTGCCCGTGAAAATAAAGATGGGAGGAGGAAGAAGAAGGAGGCAAAGAAGTTTCTTTGGAGAGAGGATGGCGGGGGGGGTCTGGTTGGGGTTTGGGGAGCGCCCCCCCTCCTCCCCATCTCCTTTGCTGGCTCTTCGGCGCAGCCTTGGCCATCCTGGCGCCCACCCCAGCGTCCTCAGCAGCTGGGGGGCGCCAGGTTGGCAGCACTCGGAGGAGAGAAACCAGATGGTTTTAATTTTGCTGTTGTTGTTTCGCGCCCCCCCCCCTTGAGGGAGGGAGCCTCCCCTCCTCTCCCAACATCCTTCCTGGTTTTTCTTCTTTCCCTTAACGCAACAATCTCCCTTCTCTTTCTCTCTCTCTCTGCACCCAGCCTGAGAGACGCCTCGCAGCCAGGTGGTGGTTGCTTTGCAAAACACTGCAGAATTATGTTTCCAAGGTTCTCGGAAGGCTCCACAAAACGCTTTCCCCTCCTCCCTATTCTCCCTTCATCCAGGTTTCCTGTCCAGCCCTCGCCTTTGTTCTCGCTCCTCTTGCACAGCTTTAGGTTCCCCGGCCTTGAGTGCGAGTTCTGCGGCACCCAGAAGCCTGCGCTAGGGAGGGAGAGTGGCTCTTGCACCCGGGCTCCGCTTGCTGGTTTTGCACAAGGACTTGGTTGGCTGCTGCGAAGGCAACGTGCTGGATTAATTCTCTTTAAAAATGTCTCGTGGAAGTGGGGGTGGCTGGGTTGTCTTCTGTTGTGTATTTTGTGTCTTCTATATTGTAATTTTTGTTGGGGACCGACCTGAGATCCGCAGGTATAGGCCAGGATACAAATAATAATAATAATATTAATAATAATATAATGAGCCCCTTTGGCCTTATCTAACATCCTCTCCTTAGGCCCTAGTCCAGCCTTTCTCAACCTGCGGGTCCCCAGATGTTGTTGAACTACAATTCCCATCACCCCTAGCTACCAGGCCAGAGCTCAGGGATGATGGGAGTTGTAGTCCAACAACATCTGGGGACCCGCAGGTTGAGAACGGCTGCTCTAGTCGTAGAATTGTAGAGTTGGAAAGGAGTTTAAGCATCGCGATAGCTCAGTCGGTAGAGCATGAGACTCCTAATCTCAGGGTAGTGGGTTCGAGTGCCGCGTTGGGCAAAAGATTCCAGCATTAAAGGGGGCTGGACTAGATGGCCTTTGGGGTTCTCTTCCGACGCTACAATTCTGTGATTCTATAAGGAGAGCCTCCTGGATGAGGCCAGTGGCCCGCCTAGTCCAGCATCCTGCCTTTGCAATGGCCAAACAGATGCCCCCAATGGGAAAGCAGCGAGCAGGATTTGAACACAGGAGCCACTCTCCCTTCCTGTGGCTTCCAGCAACTGGGATTCAGGAACATCGCTGCCTCTGACTGTGGAGGCAGAACACAACCATCCTGGCTAGTAGCCAACAATAGCTTTCTTCTGCATGAGCTCGTCTTATCCTCTTTTAAAACCATCCAATTTGGTGTCCATCCTGTGGCGGGGAGTTCCGAAGTTTATATGCCACACGAAGAAGGGCTTTTGTTTTATCTGTGTACTGTAGTGTGTAAAGCGATTTAGAGAGAGGTCTCTGCTCTCTCGGAAGTTACAATCTGAACACTGTAAACACTGGCTAGGGGGAGTGTATTATGATTCGTATGTCAGACTGGGACCTGGGAGAGAGCCGAGTTCAAATCCTACCTCTGCCCTGAAGCTCGTTTGCTGAACATGGGCCAGTCACTGTCCCTCAGCCTGCCCTACCTCGCAGGATTGTTGTGGGGGTGAAGGAGGGGGAGAACCATGCACTCCACCTCAATTTCCTTGGAGGAAAAGGGTGCAAATTAATGCAATTAATAAATAAATTCTCCTGTTGCTGCCTCGGTGCTGTCAGAGGATGCAAATATACCAGGGGGGATGAAGCAGGGGACGGGATACGGCATGTAGAGCATGAGTCCCTTACGGTCTTGGGTTCGAGTCCTACATGGGGCAGAATAAATTCTGCATTGCAGGGGGTTGGACTAGATGACCCTAGGTCCCTTCCGACTCTAGAATTCCATGATTTTATGTGTGTTTGAGCTTTGCCAGGAGGGAGAGGATTAGAGAGTTGCGGCCTCTTGCGTGGCTGGAAAGATACAGGATTCCTGGGTGGCTTTTGCAAGAGGGCGAAAAGCCGGGGATTTTGTGGCTTCTCTCAAGGGTGAGAAAATAAATTGTGGGGCTCTGTTTTTTTTTTATCTTAAGGGAGTGGAAAACAGGCTCTCTTGCCAGCTGCTTGGCTTTGCTGGAAAGCCGCCTCCATCTTTCCGCGGGGAAGCCCAGCCTCTCCCTTCCCAACCCAGGACCCAGACATCCAGGCACACCCAAAGGTCACTGGGATTTTCAGGGAGAGCGGACTGGATCCCACGCGGTCTGCGGAGCCTGGAAGCGCCGCCTGGAAAGAGGAGGCCTGAATCGTCCAACACACACACCCTCCAGCAACAATCCCTGCTTTGGAACAAAAAAAAAACACCCCCCCCAAACCTTGGGTGCCCACCCAGTTTTAGGGCAGGGAGAAGACTCTGAGCTGTTGGTTTGCCAGTGAGAGGAGCTTGCCAAAAAAAACCCTATTTTTAAGAGTATAGCTGCTGTCATGTGGTTTTTCGCAAGGCTTTGTTTTCTTCCTCCCCCAAGCCGCTTGGGTGCAGAGGAAAGATCAAGGCAGACTTTGTTTTCGCAAGGCGAGAGATCGATGGGGAGCCAGAACTCTTGGGTGAGGAGGACCAAGGGGTGTGTGGGCGTGTGTGTCAGGACTCCTGGGTTCCTTGGAGAGGGCAGGAGGGTTTGGAGGCTGAAAGTTCGGCTCAGAGGCCTGGCAAGGAGTCGGGGATTGCCTCTCCTGTTGCTGCTCCTGCCCTCCCCGTGATGAGTCTGTGTGGGCTTGAGGAGGGGGGTGGGAAAGCAGAGATCCAGTTTCACTTGGATCATGTGTCCCTAGCTTAGGCAAGAGGAGTGGGCGCCATTTCTGGAAAGCCGGACTCAGGGACGGGCATGAAGTGAGTAACGCCTGGAGGCTTCCGAGTTTGGTTCTCCTTGAGACTTGTGTGTTTGTGTGTCTTTGCACGCAACGCCTTGCACGGTTGCACAAATCTGTGTGTGGCCTCTGGCATTTGGGCCGGAGGGTCTGGTGACTTTTAAACTGTTTCCCAATTCCCTCTGGGGACACGATTTGTGTTCTGTGACACTTTGTGTCTGTGTGTGTTTGTTTGTGTTGATGGCTATCATGTGTTTTCAATTCTGGGTGGGCTTGGGAGACGTGTGTGTGTGTGTTCAGGTTTCTGTACTCTGGTGTATCACAGAATTTCAGAGTGGAAAGGGATCCCCCAAAGGACATCTATCCCAACCCCATTTAGTGGCAGGAATCGCTGCTAAAGAAATCCTGACTCGGTCAGAGAGGAAGTGAGAACGCTGTACACTTAATTCCTCTTCTTTGGTGTTTTTGACACCGTTGCGATTGTGCGAATTTGATTCTTTGTGTGCGCGCTTCGGCACGGGTTGTGCGTGTGCGAATTGCCACCCAAAGCTTCCGTGTTTTCTTGTGCGTTTAAAAACCGCGCAGTTCCACCGATGAAGCGTTTCTCGTCTGCCGCAGCCAGGAATTCCGCACACCTGTTGGATTTCGGCTTGCCTGCTAGCTGTTCAAAAGCTCAGGAGCCTTGCCAACGAGAGAGGCGGCAATCGTGTGTCTCCATTTTTGCTTTCCTGTTGTTTTTTGCAAATCCCTTTGGTTTGGCTTCCTGGAGACAGGCCCCAGGTCTGCATTGTGATGAAGAATGAATGCAAAAGGGCAAGAGAGGGCGGCCAAAAGGGGTGCCTCTGTGCCAACTAAGTTTACCCGCTTATGTGCCAGTCGGCAAGGAGGCTGTGTGTTTGTTTGAATCTAGGAGAACAGCCCTCCTTGCTTTGCTGCAGCAACAGAGAGTCACCACTCTCCAAATGACAAAGCTCAGGTGTACAAGGATAAGCAAGACGTCCGTATGGGGGCAGATTTTGAAAAGCGGGCAGCACAAATCCAGTATCCCTCACCACAGGGCGGTTATTTCTCCTTTAACCCCCTTTTAAGACCTGTGTCGGGATGCGGGTGGGGCTGTGGTCTAAACCACAGAGCCTAGGACTTGCTGATCAGAAGGTTGGCGGTTCGAATCCCCGCGACGGGGTGAGCTCCCGTTGCTCGGTCCCTGCTCCTGCCAGCCTAGCAGTTCAAAAGCACACCAGTGCAAGTAGATCAATAGGTATCGCTCTGGTGGGAAGGTAAGCGGTGTTTCCATGCGCTGCTCTGGTTCACCAGAAGCGGCTCAGTCATGCTGGCCACATGACCAGCTGTACGCCAGCTCCCTCGGCCAATAAAGCGAGATGCGCGGCGCAACCCCAGAGTCATCTGCAACTGGACCTAATGGTCAGGGTTCCCTTTACCTTTTAAGACCTGTGTCAATCGAGGTTCTGGAGACCAAGCCTTGTGGGCAGGCTTCCCCAACCTTTGGCCCTCCAGATATTTTGGACTACAATTCCCATCATCCCTGACCACTGGTCCTGTTAGTTAGGGATCGTGGGAGTTGCAGACCAAAACATCTGGAGGGCCGCAGGTTGGGGATGCCTGCTTATGAGGAACGGTTGAGGGAATTGGGTATGTTTAGCCTGGAGGACAGGAGACTGGGAGATGATATGATAGGCAGCTTCAAACATCTAGCAGGGAAAGGTGCAGCAAGCTTGTTTTCTCCTGCTCTGGAGGCTAGGACCTCCAGTGGATTCAAGTTACCCAGAACACAAATTAGGAATAAATTTCTGAGGGTGAGAACAGTTCAACAGGGGAACTGACTCCCTCACAAGTTGGCAAAACATCCATTAGATGTTTTAAAAGTGAGTTTGGATGGCTATCCATCAGGGAATCTTTAGCTGCTATTCCTGCATTGCAGAGGGGGGTCCCTTCTATGAATCAGGTCAGTAAAAAAGGTGATTATTATTATTATTATTTTAGATGATCTTTATTTATTTTTTAGTTACATACTATACATACACATGGGATGCAGGTGGTGCTGTGGGTTAAACCACAGAGCCTAGGACTTGCCGATCAGAAGGTCGGTGGTTCGAATCCCCGCGATGGGGTGAGCTCCCGTTGCTCAGTCCCTGCTCCTGCCAACCTAGCAGTTTGAAAGCACCTCAAAGTGCAAGGAGATAAATAGGTACCGCTCCGGCGGGAAGGTAAACGGTGTTTCCGTGCGCTGCTCTGGTTCGCCAGAAGCGGCTTAGTCCTGCTGGCCACATGACCCGGAAGCTGTACGCCGGCTCCCTCAGCCATTAAAGCGAGATGAGCGCCACAACCCCAGAGTTGGCCACGACTGGACCTAATGGTCAGGGCTCCCTTTACCTATACATACACATACATTTTATTTCACATTTGTTCTCGCTCTCCCGAGCTGACTTCCCTCCTTCCCCTTTCCGGCTTTTTTATGCTGTCTTTAACTTTTCGCGTTGTCTTTGTCCGTTTTATATAAAATTGTTCTTCTTCAAATTTTTTTCCATAAAATGTCTGCAAACAAATAAATCTTTCCATAGATACAATTCTTGTTGTCTGTCTATATTTATTTACAAATATTGTTCAACCATAGTCCTAATGTACATTTTTAATTCATTTTGATATTATTATCCAATAAATTTCTTGTATTTTCCCGTTATGAGATTTATTTCAGTTCTACTGCTTTCCCTATTTCAGATCGTCTTCTTTATATATAACATAAATTTCCCCCATTCTTTTTGATATGTTTCGTTACACCCTGATATGTAACCTGAAGAGTATGTAACCCGAGGCACCATTGTATTCCATAACCTTGTACAGTGGTACCTTGCGTTACATACGCTTCAGGTTACAGACTCTGCTAACCCAGAAATAGTACCTTGGGTTAAGAACTTTGCTTCAGGATGAGAACAGAAATTGTGCTCCGGCGGCGCGGCAGCAGCGGGAGGCTCCATTAGCTAAGGTGGTGCTTCAGGTTAAGAACAGTTTCAGGTTAAGTATGGACCTCCGGAACGAATTAAGTACCTAACCCGAGGTACCACTGTACTGCAAAAAAATGTGATTTTTAAAATCCAAACGCCCTGTGTTCTGTTCAGGCTTATTTGGGATGTCTTGGGCTGATTTGCACCTCCTTCTTTTGAAAAAACCATTGATTCTCTCTCATTGTCTCCCTGCCTCCACCCAAACAGCCGAGGCCAGACCTCCTAATATTTTACAGATCTGTTTGCTGTGCTAGCTTCTGTCTTGAAATGATCCCTTTCTCTTGCTATTTCCTTGCAGGGACGTCCAAATGGAAGGCAGTCCCCGCTGCTGATCAGAAAGACACCGGAAGCGGGGTCGTCGTTCACCCCACACCCCTCGCCAGACGTATACAAAAATGGCGGCTCCAGGTCTGGTCTGGTCTTTCATCCCTCCCTTACCTTGCTTTTTAATTACGTTGCTAAATTACGGAGCAAACGAAAGCGCCGTTCCCCACATAAGTAGCAACTTGCACGTATATTTTGGGCGGGGAGGAATCCTTGCTCGAGGGCAGTGTATTTAAAGTTAAATCCAACCCAGCTGTTTTGCAAACTCGCTCTTTTCAGAGGATGCAAAGTGGATTTCAGCCCTCGGGAAATCTATATATTGGCCTCCGATAACGCACTTAATTTTGCACGATGCAAGCAGTTGCACAGCCAAACGGCAGAAAGCTTGGATGCGTCTGATTTCTTTGCGTAAACTGGCCTCGTAGCTAGGCGGTCGATAACTTCCTTCCGGGATCTCGCCTCGATTACATCGTCCGCACGCACAAAAATCGGAACGCAACGCTGAAGATTATTGTGTGCCTGTTTAATACTACTTTGATATCTCTCTTTCTCATAGAATTGTACAGGTGAAACTCAAAAAATTAGAATATCACAATAATATGTACTATTTTTCATACAAAGACATAACAAAAGAGTTAACAATAATAAAAAAGAATAAAACAAAAAGGGGAAAAAAGAATAAAAAACATAGAATCATAGAATCATAGAGTTGGAAGAGACCACAAGGGCCAT
>JAXCMG010000042.1:2509188-2556570 GCA_034642415.1 Podarcis siculus
ACATTCAATAAAAAGTTAAGAGCCCGCTGGGTCAGGATCCGTCTGTCTCAGCACCCCGTTCTCACAGTGGCCAACCGGATGCCCATTATGGGGAACCCGCAATCAGGATTTGAACACAAGCCCTTTCCCCACCTGTGGATTCCAGCAACTGGTATCTGGGCACATGGCTGCCTCCGACAGCGGAGGCAAAGCCGTTGTGACCAGATAGCCACCTCCGTGAGGGTGTCAAATCCTCTTTTAGAGTTGTCTGGGTTGGCGGCCGTCCCTGCGGGAGGGAGTTCCACAGTTGCTGCTGCGCGAGTTTTGCGTCCCATTTCTGAGACGCATGATGCGCAAGGTGAGTGAGGGCCGCAGTCCCGAGTTCTGCTCCATTTCTGGTTGTTTTCGCTCAGCGTTTGGTTTTGAAACTAGCCTTCGTTGGTTTAGGACAGGAGTCCCCAGCGTTCTTTAGACCCGAGGGCCCATTTGGAAAATTTGAAATATTGTTGTGGGCGCCTCAAAATACCCATTGTGCAGTGGCGCAGTGTGCTCTGACTGAATGAGTGGGACAGAGCCTGTGTGTGTGTGTGTGTGTGTGTGTGAGAGAGAGAGAGAGAGAGAGAGAGAGGAAGGAAGGAAGGAAGGAAGGAAGGAAAGAAAGAAAGAAAGAAAGAAAGAAAGAAAGAAAGAAAGAAAGAAAGAAAGAAAGAAAGAGAGAGATAGAGATGGAAGGTATAATGTTGGAGAAAATGACTTTAAGAAAGCAGGCTTTGTTGTTGTGCCACAAGAGAAAGCGCAAGAGAGCGTGGATGTTGGATCGTTCAGCTGCTCCCCAAACCTCCCTTGTACATTTTTTTCTTCTGGGGGGGCTCACTGTCAGAACTAGGCCCTCAACCCCATTTAATCTCTTCTGGGTTTCTGCCAAAGCCTATGGTCTCCGACCGAGATATCAAACCACTTCACAGATCTGCACACTGGTCATCCACGCCACATTGCCTTAACCACTAAACTTGGGAACGCCCCTGTCTATCCTTTTTAAAAAAAAATAAAAAAGGGATAGGGGGGGTTGTTGTTGTTCCCCTCTAACGTCGGGTTTGCAGCAGCACCTCCCCGTACGCCGAGGAAGCCCAACGCTTGCATAATATCACTTAATGTTCTTTGTGTTTTATATATATATATATTTAAATGTTTACACCTCTGGTGTCTTGCGGTGGGTTTGGGGCACGGGAGGGGGAATAGAGAGAGGGAACGGATGGGGGTATTTTAGACCCTCCTCAAACCCCCCCACTGCGCCAAAAGAAAACAAAGAAGGTAAAAGTCGAAGCCTTTCGAGTCTCGAGTTGAGAGCGGCGGCTCACGAGGACGGAGGCTGCGGAGGAGCGGGAGGCGATTTGCACGATGTCGGGGGGGGGGTTGCACGTGACGAAATCCAGCCACCGCCGAGCTGTTAAAACTTCAGAGAGGTTGAGGCGAGCGGCGGGACAATTGGCTGGTGGCCGAAGGAAACGGCTGGACAACTTGGCTCGCGTCTCATCGACCCGGCCATGGCTGGCATCTTCAGAGCTGGTGTTTAGCCGGACAGGCGAACGGGATTGTAGAAGGAGCGGTTCCTTCGGGGGGGGGGCTGCAAGAGAGACGAGTGCCTTGTTTTCTTGATCATACCTTCTGTTCCTCCGCAGCAAACCAAAGAATAAATGTATGTAGTTGTTCTGCAGTCCTTTGTGTCGCCTCGTAACTTTTCTCCCGTCGCTTCGACCGCTCTTCTCCCGACGCCCAGCAGAGTTCATGGAATATTGGAATTGTAGATTTGGAAAGGGATCCCAAGGGTAATCCAGTATGCGGATGATACCCAGCTCTACCTCTCTTTCAAATCGGAACCAGTGAAGGCGGTGAAGGACCTGTGTGAGTGTCTGGAGGAGGTTGGAGGATGGATGGCAGCTAACAGATTGAGCTTGAATCCTGACAAGACAGAAGTACTGTTTTGGGGGGGACAGGAGGTGGGCAGGTGTGGAGGACTCCCTGGTCCTGAATGGGGCAGCTGTGCCCCTGAAGGACCAGGTGCACAGCCTGGGAGGCATTTTGGGCTCACAGCTGTCCATGGAGGCACAGGTCAAATCTGTATCCAGGGCAGCTGTCTGCCAGCTCCATCTGGTACGCAGGATGAGACCCTCCCTGCCCGCAGACTGTCTCGCCAGAGTGGTGCATGCTCTGGTTATCTCCCGCTTGGACTACTGCCATGCGCTCTACGTGGGGCTACCTTTGAAGGTGACCCAGAAACCACAACTAATCCAGAATGCGGCAGCCAGACTGGTGACTGGGAGCGGCCGCCGAGACCACATAACACCGGTCCTGAAAGACCTACATTGGCTCCCAGGACGATTCCGAGCACAATTCAAAGTGTTGGTGCTGACCTTGAAAGCCCTAAACGGCCTCAAAGGCCCAGTAGACCTGAAGGAGCGTCTCCACCCCCATTGTTTGGCCCAGACACTGAGGTCCAGCTCCAAGGGCCTTCTGGTGGTTCCCTCCCTACGATAAGTGAGGTCACAGGGAACCAGGCAGAGGGCCTTCTCGGTGGTGGCGCCCGCCTTGTGGAACACCCTCCCTTCAGATGTCCAGGAAATAAGCAGCTATCTTATCTTTAAAAGACATCTGTTTAGGGAAGTTTTTAATATTTAATGCTGTATTGTTTTTAACACTCAATTGGGAGCCGCCCAGAGTGGCTGGGGAAACTCAGCCAGATGGGCAAGGTAGAAATAAATTATTATTATTATTATTATTATTATTATTATTATTATTATTATTATTATTATTATCCAGCCCAATCCCCTGCAATTTTGTCTCCCCCAGAGCTGTGTTAGGTCACCATAATGGAAGGTCTACGAATCATTTTTTTCCTCCTCCAATGGAATTTATTATCATTACTGTTCATTTCAATCCCACACTCCTTTATATTTTAAAGAAAGAATGTCAAAGTGGTTTACATCCAGTGAAACAGTGCAGAATAAAACAAATTCAAGCTTCGAGGGAAATATTCAGAGCCTTCTCTAAGGGACATTTTGGTTTCCCCATATTGATTTACCTACTTAATTTTAGAGACCTGCCTCAGAGCAGAAGGACCCTAGGAAGGCAGTGGGGTGTAGTGGTTAGAGCGTGAGGCTGGGACTTGTGAAATCAGCACCAACCATGTGGGTGAGAAGAACGCCGTTGTCGTGGTTGGGGAAGAAACGCAAAGAGATTGCAATGTGCTTCTGGGAGTACCACCTCCCAAAAGCTCAACTCTGCAGCTTCTGCGATGTTTTGTTATTGCTTTGGAAGTCTATTAGAAGAAGCATTGGAAGTGTTGATGGAAAAATTGATGCATCGATTTAAGTATTAAGAACATAGCATCATAGAATCTTAGAGTTTCAATCTCCTTTCTCGTAACTGGAATCCATTGGTTCAAGTCCTACTCTAGAGCAGGAGAAAAGAAGCTTGCTCCACCTTCCAGGTGACGGCCCTTCGGATATTTGAAGATGGCTATCATCTCTCTTCTCATTCTCCAGTCTAAACATCCCCAACTCCTTCGACCGTTCCTCATCAGGCTTGCTTCCCAGACTCTTGATCATCTTGGTTGCCCTCTGCACACATTCCAGCTTGTGAACATCCTCCTCAAACTCTGGTACCCAGAACTGGACACAGTACAGTAGTCCCTTGGTTCTCAAATGCCTTGGGACTCAAACGACTTGGAACCCAAACGCCGCAAACCCGGAAGTAAATGTTCCGGTTTGCAAACTTTTTTCAGAAGCTGAACGTTCTCCATATTGAGTGTTACGCTGATGTCTGCCTGTTTTGGCTATTTATTTTGCGTTTTTGTGGCTGTGTGGAACCCAGTTCAGCTACTGATTGATTGTGTGACTGCAGTACATTGTTTACTGCTTTCACTTGATGGATCGATGGTCTTGTTAGGGAGTAAGGTAAAGGGTAAAGGGACCCCTGACCATTAGGTCCAGTCGTGGCCGACTCTGGGGTTGCGGTGCTCATCTCGCTTTATTGGCTGAGGGAGCCGGCGTACAGCTTCTGGTCACATGGCCAGCAGGACTAAGCCGCTTCTGGCGAACCAGAACAGCGCACGGAAACGCCGTTTACCTTCCCGCCGGAGCGGTACCTATTTATCTACTTGCACTTTGATGTGCTTTCGAACTGCTAGGTGGGCAGGAGCAGGGACCGAGCAACAGGAGCTCACCCCATTGCGGGGATTCAAACCGCCGACCTTCTGATCGGCAAGTCCTGTGGTTTAACCCACAGCGCCACCCGCGTCCCATCACGTTAGGAAGTAAACTTTATGTTAAATTGCTGTTTTAGGGGTTGTTTTTAAAAGTCTGGAATGGATGGATTCGTTTTGCATTGCTTTCTATGGGAAAGCGCGCCTTGGTTTTGGAACGCTTTGGTTTTGGAACGGACTTCTGGAACAGATTAAGTTTGAGAACCAAGGTACCACTGTGTACAAATGTGGTCTGACCAAGGCAGAACAGAGCAGTACCATAACTTCCCTTGGTCTGGACACGAGACTGCTGTCTAGAATTGCAGTAGCCTTTTTTGCTGCTGCATCACACTGTGGACTCGCATCAAGCTTGTGGCCTACTAAGACCTCAGGTTTTAAACATGTCCACACTGACTTGGTGCATGCATGCGTGGCGCTGCCCCCCTAAAAAAAACATTTGTAAAACACCCCTCCAAAAAAACAGCTCCATATCAGTGTTTCCAAGTTGGATTTCTCATGCATCAAATAAACACAGGTGTTCAAAGAGAAATAATAGCCCAGGGGTCAGCAAACTTTTTCAGCCGTGGGCCGGTCCACCATCCCTCAGACCATGTGGGGGGCCGGACTATATTTTGGGGGGGGGAATGAATGAATTCCAATGCCCCACAAATAACCCAGAGATGCATTTTAAATAAAATGACACATTCTACTCATGTAAAAACATGCTGATTCCCGGACTGTCCATGGACCGGATTGTGAAGGCGATTGGGCCGGATCCGGCCTCCAGGCCTTAGGCTGCCTACCCGTGAACTGTCTGAGGTGTTCAGACCCCCTTCATTCCCATCTCCCAATTAACCTCTGTCTCCAAGTGCTACCACCATTACATGACCACGGACTTCCCCCGGTGACATCACCACCCCAGCAGCCTCAGCAAAACACCCCCCTCCCAAAAATAAACCCTGTTGCACCATCACACACGAACTACCTGGGCGGCAATATTTACACAGTATCTCATTTATTCACTCATTTACACCATATTTACAAATGTGACACACACATTATACACCTTCAAGATAGACGGAAAAGTGTGGAGAGGGGGATATGTAATCTGATAACTGCTGTTTGTCGGACTCCTCTATCATTTTGGACTGGAAGGACGGATCCTCTGTTGGGTCTCCTCTCCCTACAAAAGCAGAACATTAGCAGCGCAGTCCAGATGGGTTTACTCAGAGGGAGAGGCCACGTGTAAGGAGAGAATTATCAGCCCAAAAGACAGCAAGGGGAAGCAGCGAGAAAGACTGTGTCGCTGCGGAACTTAAATTGCAGCGCCGCAAAGCACAGTGTAAGACATAAAGCAATAAAAATACAATTAAAAACCGTACATCATCCAGAACAGTGTAATGCAATTCCTACAAGAGGCAGAAAGGACGACTGAAGGCTTTGCTGAGGCCCTCGGCTATTTTCAAGTGGTCCGTAGGGAGAAGGGGGAGTTTGGGAACCACTGACTTAGAGGTAATATCTGTTGTGTTCGGGTAAATGTGCACAGAGTTGCAAATTCAAATGCAGAGGGGAGGAGGGAGGAATTCGGATTTGATATCCCGCTTTATCACTACCCTAAGGAGTCTCAAAAAAGACGCCTGCTTCTTGGGAGAAAAGCAATGACAACCTAGACAGCATCTTAAAAAGTAGAGACATCACCTTGCCAACAAAGGTCCTTATAGTTAAAGCTATGGTTTTCCCAGTAGTGGTGTATGGAAGTGGGAGCTGGACCATAAAGAAGGCTGATGGCCGAAGAATGGATGCTTTTGAATTCTGGTGCTGGAGGAGACTCTTGAGAGTCCCATGGACTGCAAGAAGATCAAACCTCTCCATTCTGAATGAAATCAGCCCTGAGTGCTCACTGGAAGGACAGATCCTGAAGCTGAGGCTCCAATACTTTGGCCACCTCATGAGAAGAGAAGACTCCCTGGAAAAGACCCTGATGTTGGGAAAGATGGAGGGCACAAGGAGAAGGGGACGACAGAGGACGAGATGATGGGACAGTGTTCTCGAAGCCACCAGCATGAGTCTGACCAAACTGAGGGGGGCAGTGGAAGACAGGAGGGCCTGGCATGCTGTGGTCCAGGGGGCCACGAAGAGGCGGACACGACTAAGTAACAACAACAAAGGAGTCTCAAAGCGGCTAACAATCTCCTTTCCATTCCACCTCCAGCGCCGCTTGCCAGTGGCGTAGCGTGGGTTGTCAGCACCCGGGGCAAGGCAAGTAATTTGCGCCCCCTAACCCGTGGATTTTAGCACTCGAGTGCGAGTGCCCCCCCCCCAGATGTTGCGCCCGGTGCGGTCGGCCCCCCCTGCACCCCCCACGCTACGCCACTGCTGCTTGCTGAATTTTATTTTTGCAGGGTTTGCAGTGATGCAGAACTCCAGGTCACGATGCGAGTTTAGCCTTCTCAGCGAGAGCAGAACCTTTAAAAAATGGGGTCCTTTAACACTAAAGGAACATCAGGTGGGGATCCTTTCACCTGCCTTTTCTTAATGGACAAACGAGGAGAGAGAGGGAGACAGGCAGGAAAGTCACAAACGCCTCCCTGCTGTGGGCGGAATTATAGACTTAAACAGAGTTGGAAGGGACCCAAGGGTCATCTAGTCCAACCCCGCCGCAAAGTAGACAAAATGGATGAGTTAGAGCGGCCGTTCTCCAACATGGTTAGCTGCCTTGCACCAGGTCCAGCATCATTTGGCTGAGGCCAGTGGGGGAGCCCTAGCGGAGGTATTGTGATCTGGAGTCTAGGGGAGCAATTTTAGCTACTGAGAATAAATCATCTCACCCTTCGGGCTGATTGGGGCCGATTAAAAGAGTAAAAGGGTGGGTCACTCTGGAGAAGGGGGAGTTGTTCTTTATGCTCAAAAGTTAAGTACCGTATTTTTCGCTCTATAAGACGCACCAGACCACAAGACGCACCTAGTTTTTGGAGGAGGAAAACAAGAAAAGATATATTCTGAATCTCAGAAGACAGAACAGCAAGAGGGATCGCTGCGCAGTGAAAGCAGCAATCCCTCTTGCTGCTCTGGCTTTTGGGACAGCTGTGCAGCCTGCACTCGCTCCATAAGACGCACACACATTTCCCCTTACTTTTTAGGAGGGAAAAAGCGAGTCTTACAGAGCAAAAAATACGGTATTTAGGAACAGGAAGGTGCTTCAGTTTCGAGGAGGGCTGTCTTAAGCATATTCGGCGCCGTGGTGCAAAGATCTCTCTGGCGCCCCCTTTCCCAGAGCTGACCTTTTTTTAGGGCTGGAGGAGGCGGGCAGCTCCTGGAGGGTGGCTCCTCTGGCGCGGAAGAGGAGGAGGCTACATGCGGCACCTCCCGGCTCAGCTGGACGCATCGTGCCATGGTGACCAGGCAGCACACCTGCGCCGAGTGAACGAGGGCGCGTGCGCCGCTCTTGCTGAGCATCGGCTCGGTTTTTCCCCTTTTAGCCTTCTGGCGCCCCTTCAGAATTCTGTGCCTGCAGGCTAAAAGGGGGGAAACTGAGCCAGCGGGAGCGGCACACGCACCCTCGCTCGCTCAGCGCGCTCATTCGGTGTTCCCCGGACTCTCGCCTGGCACCCTCCAGAACTTGGCGCCCCGGCGCCCCGTGCCACTAGCCTCTATGGGTAAGACGGGCCTGGTTCCGAGAGCACAGAGGGCAAGTTATGTGATGTATGACGGAACTTCAACGAAATATAAGCCAACTGGAAAGAAAACATTGGAGCACCCCAAAGCATTTGCACAGAAAATAGTAGATCTAACAAATTATTGTTGTCATTTTCCCCCTTTCTCTCTCCGTATTTATTGGTTTTATCTGTACAGTCGTACCTCGGATCCCAAACGCCTTGCGATTCGAATGTTTTGGCTCCTGAACGCCACAAACCCGGAAGTGGGTGTTCTGTTTTGCGAACGTTCTTCGGAACCCGAACATCCGACGTGGGTTCTGATTGGCTGCAGGAGCTTCCTGCAGCTAATCAGAAGCCGCGCCTTGGTTTCTGAAAGTTTTGGAAGTCGAATGGACTTCCGGAACGGATTCCGCTCGATTTCTGAGGTACGACTGTATTATTACTGCGACATCTGAGAAAGGGCCTAGGTGTGATCTTGCTGGCAGGCTTTCCAGTGAGGCAGCTGGTTGGCCACTGGGAGAACAGGATGATGAACTGGGTGGGCCATGGGTCGGATCCAGCAGGCCCTTCTAGGACTCGCATAAAGGCCCCTTGCACTTCTGAGTTCTGCTGAGGGCACCAGGTTGGTGGACGCTGCATGAGAGCCAGGGGGCAGGATTGCCGGAGGTCTCGCAGAATCCCCCCAAAGCCCCACGGCGGGTCAGCGAAGATTCGCCACTTAAGGGAGATGCGTTGGCCTTGCTTTGCATTTACGACGAGCTTTGCCGCTTGGAAGACGTCAAATGGAGGCGCCTTTTTGTTCTGTCTCTGAAGGATTTCACACACCCCCATCTTCTGCAAAACGCAGGTCAGGTCCGCAGGCCCCGGCTGAGGACATAGCGAGAGGCCATGGCCAGGTTCCAGCGATGTTTCTCCAGGATCCACCGGCACTCTTCCCGGGAGTGAGAGCTCAGGTGGAAGAGCTGGTTCACCTGCGGAACAGAAGGAGACTGCGTCAGAGGGACCTGAGACCAGAAAGGGTTTCTGGGGGCAGCTATAAGAGATCGCCATACGTGTCCATTGGGCCGCTTCTGATCTGCAGAACCGACACTCGGCGCAAGGGGTTGGTGTATCAGTCTGTTAAGCAGAAGGTTGGTGGTTCGAACCCACCCAGGGATGGCTGTGGGCAGGACGAGATGGTGGGGTTTTTGAAATGCTCAGAGGAAATCTGATTGGTTCTTACGAACACTGTGTAAAAAGTTCTTTTGTGAATAAAACGACCTGGGCCGAGGGGTGGAGAGGGAATTATTATACGCACTCCTCCAAGAGTCTTGCTGGTCAAGCCTCGCGTGTGTTTTATTAATCAGGGTCCAATCCTTCCTTGCTTTGGGAACGCAACACCCAGTTTTAGTGTGACATCAGCTGTGCCTGCCGGGGTCTGATGGGGAATATTTGGGGAAGGCCGAGCGAGAGCCCCGTCTCTCCGCGGAACGGGGGCCAGGGGGCCGCTGGAGAACCGGACCTCTCACCTTTAGCAACTGGCTGGCTTTCTGAACATCCCAGCTGCTCGCCCTCAAGGCCTCGTGGCATTCCTCCGTCGTGGCGCCGTGGACCTTGTCTTCCACCTGGGGAGGCAAACAGCCAGAGTCAAAGGCAAAATATTCCCAGGGCGACCTCCTACAATCGGGTGCGAGCAAGTCGTCAGGGAGGGGAAAAGATTTGAATCATAGACTTGTAGCGCTTGGAGGGGATCCCTGAGGATCATCTAGTCCAACCCCCCTGCAACGGAGGAATATGGAGCTGTCCCGTATGGGGATTGAACCTGCAACCTTGGGGTTATCAGCAGCACGCTCTAACCAACTGAGCTATACGGTGGTCCAATCATTGCCCCTCCCATTATTGGTTCCTGCAAGGGGGTTGGGCTGGATGACCTTTGGGTGCCCCAGTGCTGCGATTCCACAATACCATGCATAGAATTCTATTACTCTTTCCTATGAACCATGGTGGGCACCTATCTTTCCATTATTATTATTATTATCATTATTATCTTTAATAATATTTATTGTGGCCGCCGAAACCACATAACACCGGTCCAGAAAGACCTCCATTGGCTCCCAGTACGTTTCCAAGCACAATTCAAAGTGTTGGTGCTGACCTTGAAAGCCCTAAACGGCCTCAAAAGCCAGTATACCTGAAGGAGCGTCTCCACACCCAATGTTCTGCCCCGAGGTCCAGTTCTGAAGGCCTTTTGGCGGTTCCCTCGCTGTGAGAAGCCAAGTTACAGGGAACCAGGCAGAGGGCCTTCTCGGTGGTGGTGCCCGCCCTGTGGAACGCCCTCCCATCAGATGTCAAAGAGATAAACAACTACCTGACATTCAGAAGACATCTTAAGTTCAGGGAAGTTTTTAATGTGTGACATCTTAGTGTATTTTTGGTCTTTGTGGAAGCCGCCCAGAGTGGCTGGGGAAACCCAGCCAGATGGGCGGGGTATAAATAATAAATTTTTATTATTATTATGACATTTCTTGGACTGCCTGCTGCTGTCTTTGGCATCGTTTGGTCAAATCCATGCCCTCACCTCCTTCATCTTCTTCTCGATCTCCGCCAGGGTTGGTCTCTGTCCTCCGGAAGGGGCTGGGGGCAGCACCCCTTTGGGGGGTGGGGGTCTGGGGGGCCGTTGCTCCTTCTCCCTGGCCCCTGGAGGAGGGCCGTCGGGCTTGGGCAGGGCCCAGGAGGGCAGGGCTGGATTGGGCAGACGGGACAAAGGCTTCCGACCCCGTGGCTCCAGCTGCTGTGCCGGAGGTCCCGGCAGATCGCTGAAGCGGCGCTGTTGGGGAGGGACGCCAGGAGGGTCCGGTTTGAAGGCGGGCAGCCGGGTTTTGGTGCGTAGAACGCTGAAGTCCGAAAGGGACTCCAGGCTCTTGGAGAGACCTGGAAGGAAGACCAGAAAGAAGCAGGGGTGAGAGAAACATGGCGTTGCATATTTTTTTTGGAGAGAATTGGGATTTTTTTTTTTAATTTGCATTTTTTTTATTTGTTAACATTCTTATATTACATCGGTAAATGTTACAGGACTTACTGTAATATAATTTCCAAACATGTATACCAAAATTATATACAAATTTTATATACCTAGAAAGAAAATGAAACCAAAACAAAAAGAAAGAACAAAGAAAAAACAAAAAGAAATTCGCCCCCCCCCCAAATCATATACAGTGGTACCTCGGGTTACAGACGCTTCAGGTTACAGACTCCGCTAACCCAGAAATAGTACCTTGGGTTAAGAACTTTGCTTCAGGATGAGAACAGAAATTGTGCTCCAGCGGCGCGGCAGCAGCGGGAGGCCCCATTAGCTAAAGTGGTGCTTCAGGTTAAGAACAGTTTCAGGTTAAGAACGGACCTCCGAAACGAATTAAGTACTTAACCCGAGGTACCACTGTACATAATAACTAGACTTCCTGTCTATCCCGTTGTATATTCCTTTTTTTACAAATGAATGTACTCTTATTATTGTACATTTCTTTACATTTTATCTAATACATTCCTGTATCGATATGTGCTCTTAGTCTTATTTCTCAACTCAGTCTCATGCCAATCGGGAAATAAGCCAGGGTGAGATTTAGGTTGGATGAGGCCCTAAGCTACTGAAGGTAATGGGGCCCTTTCTATGTCCAGCTGTCCTTTGTCAACAACAAATTGTCCCAGTTTTTTGTGTGTTGGAATATATGCTATATGGTCATTTATCGACCTCATAGGTATCTCAAGCCATTTGCCCATGTTGCCCTGCAACCAGTCCATGCAGAATGTGGGCACCCTATATATAGAAAGGAGAAAACCCGTGGTATTTTAGGGAGCAGGCTAGCAGGCAGGGCCCATGACTTACATCATAGGAGTCTACACAACACAAAACGCTGTTGCTGTCGGTAGGTGTTATTTTATTTGTTTTTTATCTTATATTTTGCAAATGTACATCTAGGTTTTTTTCCTATAAAATTTTTTTGGGGCCCCCAAGAGAGTGGGGCCCTAAGCTATAACTTGTTTGGCTTATACCTAAATCCGGCACTGAGCCCAGGGCCAGGACTGCCTCACAAAGCCATTGAGTGGCAAATCTTGCAAGGGTGGTCGCTGGAATAGAAGCCGATGCATAGGGGCCGAGGTGCCTTCGCTCACCCCAATAAAATATTTGAGGGCCCCCCCTCAAGATAATGGGCATTGCCATTCAAATGGTGCTCCAACAACTTCTCTGAGAGCGACTTAAGTTGTTGGAGCACTAATAATAATAATAATAATAATAATAATAATAATAATAATAAAGGCGGATGAAGCAGACACTCACGAGCCAACTGCAACAGCTGCTTGCCCCCAGCTCGATTCTGGGGATTGGAGTTAACCGCCCGCGCTTTCGGTTTCTTCCTAGGGTAGAAAACAAACAACCCTCTAATTACATATATTTGAAATAATGATGATAATAATTGCACAGCTTTACTAATAGCTACTCCCCCGACCGGCCTTGCGGCGAACGCGAAATCCTGAGCCGCCGATCCTTTTGCACCTGCAATTTTTAGAACCTCATCTTCCTGCCGAAGCAGCTCAGAACATTTCCCTTTCTAAAAACATTGTTGCCAGGAGCTTATTGGTTTCAATGGCCAATTAATTGCTTCTTTTATTCCTTGCAAACTGCGTCGCAATGCAGTCGAAGGCGGCTGGGGCCAGTCTCACCCGTGACCACCAGGGGGCAGCGCATGTAATGCTGCAGGGTCCCTGTGTATGACTCCCTCTGTGTGTGTGAGGGTGGCGCTTTGCTCTAAACCACCAAGCCTCTTGGGCTTGCCGATCAGAAGGTCGGCGGTTCGAATCCCCGTGACGGGGTGAGCTCCCGTTGCTCGGTCCCTGCTCCTGCCCACCTAGCAATTCGAAAGCACACCAGTGCAAGTACTGTATTTTTCGCTCTATAAGACGTACTTTCCCCCTCCTAAAAAGTAAGGGGAAATGTGTGTGCGTCTTATGGAGCGAATGCAGGCTGCTTTCGCTGCGCAGCGATCCCTCTTGCTGTTCTGGCTTCTGAGATTCAGAATATGTTTTTTCTTGTTTTCCTCCTCCAAAAACTGGTCTGGTGCATCTTATAGAGCGAAAACTACGTTTGGTGCGTCTTGTGGTCGGGTGAGTCTTATGGACCGAAAAATACGGTAGCTAAATAGGAAGGTAAAAAGCATTTCCATGCACTCTGGTTTCCGCCACGGTGTTCCATTGCGCCAGAAGCGGTTTAGTCCTGCCAGCCACATGACCCGGAAAGCTGTCTGCGGACAAACGTCGGCTCCCTCGGCCTGAAAGCGAGATGAACGCCGCAACCCCAGAGTCGCCTTTGACTGGACTTAACCGCCATGGGGTCCTTGACCTTTTTAACTGTATGACACATGTGCGCTAGAGTAAGGTTACCAGATTTTTTTCAATGAATCCGGGGACACTTTTCAACTTCAATGGATTTTGTCAGGGGTAAAGGTAAAGGGACCCCCAACCATTAGGTCCAGTCGTGACCGACTCTGGGGTTGCGGCACTCATCTCGCTTTATTGGCTAAGGGAGCCGGCGCACAGCTTCCAGGTCATGTGGCCAGCAGGACTAAGCCGCTTCTGGCAAACCAGAGCAGCGCACGGAAACGCCGTTTACCTTCCCGCCGGAGCAGTACCTCTTTATCTACTTGCACTGGTGTGCTTTTGAACTGCTAGGTTGGCAGGAGCAGGGACCGAGCAACGGGAGCTCACCCTGTCGCGGGGATTTGAACCATCGACCTTCTGATCGGCAAGTCCTAGGCTCTGTGGTTTAACCCACAGCGCCACCCGCGTCCCCATTTGTCAGGGGACTGTTTTGTAAATCTGGGGACTGTCCCCAGGAAACGGGGACGTCTGGTAACCTTACGCTAGAGAAGACCGTTCTCCATTCCCACCCCCCTCCTCACGATGACGTACTCCTCTATCCGGTCCGGAGCGCCCCATCCTCGCTCGGGGTCAATGTCCCCATGTCCCAGGTGCACGAAGGAGCTTCGGATGGGGAGGCTGATCTGCGGCGTGCCAGCAGGGGGCGCTTCGTCCTCCGGCTTTGCTATGGACGACGGGAAGATCCCCACCCTCAGGGTCCGCCTGTTCTGGCCTCGCCACGTCGAGGAATCGGGGCTGGAAGAGAGAAAGGGTGTGGGTCAGAGAGATCAATCCCTGCCCCACCCGATGCTTCACCAACCACCGCAGAACATGAGTCCGCAGGATCAGGCCAATGGCCTATCAAACCTAGTCTCCTTTTCTCACAGTGGCCCAATGGGAAATCCGCAAGCAGGATTTGAACTCTAGAGCCACTCTCCTCTCCTGTGGTTTCCAGCAACTGGCTTTCATGAGCATCACTGACTCTGACTGTGAAGGGAGATCATAGCGCACGTCAATTCTGTGTCCAGGGCAGCTGTCTGTCAGCTCCATCTGGTGCGCAGGATGAGACCCTCCCTGCCCGCAGACTGAGTGGCCAGAGTAGCGCATGCTTTGGTTATCTCCCGCTTGGACTACTGCCATGCGCTCTATGTGGGGCTACCTTTGAAGGTGATCCAGAAACTACAGTTAATCCAGAATGCGGCAGCTAGACTGGGGACTGGGAGCGGCCGCCGAGACCATATAACACCGGTCTTGAAAGACCTTCATTGGCTCCCAGTACGTTTCCAAGCACAATTCAAAGTGTTGGTGCTGACCTTGAAAGCCCTAAGTGGCCTCAAAGGCCCAGTAGACCTGAAGGAGCATCTCCACCCCCATCGTTCTGCCTGGACACTGAGGTCCAGCTCCGAGGGCCTTCTGGCGGTTCCCTCCCTGCGAGAAGCCAAGTTACAGGGAACCAGGCACAGGGCCTTCTCGGTAGTGACGCCCGCCCTGTGGAACGCCCTCCCACCAGATGTCAAGGAAATAAAGAACTACCAGACATTTAGAAGACATCTGAAGGCAGCCCTGTTTAGGGAAGCTTTTGATGTTTGATAGATTATTGTATTTTAATATTCTGTTGGAAGCCGCCCAGAGTGGCAGGGGAAACACAGCTAGATGGGCGGGATATTAATCATCATCATCACCATCACCATCCTGGGCTTGTATCTATCAACAGCCCTCTCCTCCTCCGTGAATTTGCCCTATCCTCTTTTAAAGCCATCCAGGTTCGTGGCCCTCTCTGCTTCCTGTGGCAGGGAGTTCCATAGTCTGCGCTGTGTGAAGAAGGGCTTTCTTTTCTCCTTCCTGAATCTCAGAATCACAGGCTTGTACGGTTGGAAGGGACCGCGAGAGTCATCTAGTCCAACCCTCTGCAATTCTGGAATCTTTCTGCACAACACAAGGCTCAAACCCACAACCCTGAGATTAGGAGTCTCATGATTGACCAACTGCGCTACTCCAGCACCCCAACATTCAGGTTCATGAGAGAGGGAGAAAAAGGTTTCTCTGCCCACTTTATCCAGGCTGTGTGTAGTAGTAGTAATAATAATAATAATAATAATAATAAATAAATAATAATTCTATTTATACCCCGCCCTCCCCGCCCCGGCTCAAGCCGGCTAACACCAATAAAATCACAGTAAAAACATAATGGGGGGGGGACACCAACAATTTATAATACAGGTTAAAATGCAATTTAAAATGCAGCTTCATTTTAAAATAGCCGATAAATAATAATAATAATTTATTATTGATACCCCTCCCATTTGGCTGGGTTTCTCCAGCCTTTCTGGGTGGCTCCCAACAGAATATTAAAAACACGATTAAACGTCAAACATTAAACGTTAAACATAATAGCCTCTCTTGATGGATGGAGAGAGAAAGAGAGAGAGAGAGAGAAAGGAAGGAAGGAAGGAAGGAAGGAAGGAAGGAAGGAAGGAAGGAAGGAAGGGAGAGATAGGGAGAAAGGAGGGAGGGAGGAAGGAGAAGGCAATAGCAATAAAGCTTATATAGAGAATGAAGGGAGATAACTGCCAGAGGGAGGTGCAGACTGTGGACTAGATACTTGAAAAATCAACATCACGAAAGCCAGGTCACGACACAAGGAGGGAACTGCCGTGGTCGCAGGAAGGAGTCTTTAGAAAAGGGTTTCCTCGGGCCCCAATGCCCCGCTTCCGAAGGGGACCCAGGCATCCTGGACTCACCTGCCTTCGATCACCGTGATGCCATCGTTTGCCTCCAGACGCAGCCAGCCAGGTTCGTTCAGATCCTGGGACGCCTTCACTTCCTTGGGACGGAGCTGCATTGGAAGGAGAGACAGGACGGTGGAGACGATGCCCAGGGGACCCTGAGGGTCATCTAGCCCAACCCCCGGCAATGCAGGGATCTTTTGCCAAGCACGGGACTCGAACCCACAACCCTGAGATTCAGGTGCTCTGCCCCCTGCCACCTCCTTGCCTCTTAGTGCACCCCCCAGCCAGGTAATTCCACGGCCTCAGGGGGTGCTGCTGCCCATTTTGGAACCCATGCGACAGCCACCTCCAGGCTTGACTACTGTAATTCGCTCTACGCGGGGCTGCCCTTGAAGCTGTCCCAGAAACTCCAGCGGGTGCAGAATGCCACAGCGAGGCTCCTCACGGGGTCCCTGCCATGGGAGCATATTCACCCAGTGCTTTACCACCTGCACTGGCTCCCGGTGGAGTACAGGGTCAGATTTAAGGTGCTGCTTTTGACCTTTAAAGCCCTTTGTGGCTTAAGCCCTTGTATTTATGGGACTGCCTCTCCTGGTCTGCCCCGCAGAGGACCTTAAGGTCCATGAATAATCATAGTTTAGAGGGCCCTGACGAAGTCAGATTATCCTCCACCAGGGCCAGGGCCTTCTCAGTGGTGGCTCCGACCTGGTGGAATCATCTGTCCCAGGAGACCAGGGCCCTGCAGGATTTAACCTCCTTCCACAGGGCCTGTAAGACAGAGCTATTCCACCTGGCTTTCAATTCAGCCTGATCTTTTATTCCCCTTCCTTCCCTTTTTATGAAGATTACCCGCTCTGGGATCCCACAGCTAATTCTCCCCTGGTCTCCTCGCTGGCCCAAATAGGACTAATTCAGCCAGCTAGCCCTGGTGATCATCTAATGTTTATTGGGCGGATTTCCCCCCTAAATTGATTTTTGAATTCTAAATTTATTGTTATTCACGTTTTATACTGTATTTTATGCTGCTTTTTTGTTGTCGCATCAATTAAGTGTTTTAAATTTGTTGCTAGCTGCCCTGAGCCCGGTTTTCTGAACCGGGAAGGGTGGGGTGTAAATAAAAAAATATTATTATTATTAAAGTCTCATTTTTTATGGGAGAAATTTGCACCCAGGTCAGCCTAGCCGCTGACGGTTTCCCTTCTCTTACCTCTTGCAGAAGGCTGACAATCTCCCGGAAGCGGGGTCTGTCTTCGGGGCTGTGGGCCCAACATTTCATCGCCAGGGCGTGGATTTCTCGGGGGCAGTCGTCGGGGCGCTCCAACCGCCGTCCTTCCCTGTCAATCTTCATCATGATCTGGTTGGGGAGGAATGGATGGAAAATGACAGCATTTAGGTCCCTGTTTCTCTACATTTGCATCAGAGGTAAAACTTCCATTAAAAGCACTCAAAAGTTATGTTTCATAGCCAGGCAGCAGAAAATTATAATACTCACATCTCACAGAGGGAACGACGGTATAAAAACATTAAAAAACCATACAGTCAAATCGTAAAGAACTCTAAAACAAGTTATAAAGAAGAAAACTTTTATCTAAAATGTACAATCTGTTATTAGATTGGGAAACAAAAGATGAGCTTCTCAAAGGCTGTACGACACATTGGGCAATAGATAGAGGCAGTGCCTTTTTCCCTAAAAAATGTTTAGGGGTACTCTCATTTTGACTCAAGAAAATCACCATTTTATAGTTCAAAAGGGAAAAATGAATGCAGTCAATGGACAAAAGTACAAAGATTCACAAAATGTTTAGGGGTATGCATACTACTGCGACCCCCCAGAAAAAAAACCACTGGATATAGGGCATACTGTAGATTTTAATCTCTGGGGATGCATTCAAACCATCTACACTTTCATGATCATCCACCGGCCTTGTTTCTTGCCCTTAAAAATTAAAAAATACAAACATTTGGATGTCCTTCTTGCTGCAGTCACAAACATTTATAAAAATCAGCATTTCTCTACATGCACGGTCTCAGAGTCCTGTGACGCCGCGAAGCCTGCAGATTTGTTGCCGCGGCGTCTTTCGCGAACCACAGTCCACATAATTGAATGCGGAAGCGGTTATCTTGCAGCAGTGCATGTCTCTCTTCTGCTGGCCAAAATAAGAACTGGCGGTGTTCTGGCTCAAAGGAGGTGGAGCCCCAAACATCTGGAGGGCACCGGATTCAAAAAATGCTGTGGTAATTCATCGTGCGGGCGACTAAAAACCTCAGACATTAGATTCCTGTTAAGAAAATTGGGGAGCCGCTCAGAATACTTGAACCCTTCTGCACTGCACAGGGTTGGGCTAGATGACCACGTGGGGTCCCTTTTAACTCATGGCGGCGGCGAAGGATCCATAGACAGGTGTCTCATGTCAAGAAGGAGTTAGGTGTCATTGTTGTTGTTTAGTCGTTTAGTCGTGTCCGCCTCTTCGTGACCCCCTGGACCAGAGCACGCCAGGCCCTCCTGTCTTCCGCTGCCTCCCGCAGTTTGGTCAAACTCATGCTGGCACCTTCGAGAACACTGTCCCACCATCTCATCCTCCGTCGTCCCCTTCTCCTTGCGCCCTCCATCTTTCCCAACATCAGGGTCTTTTCCAGGGAGTCTCCTCTTCTCATGAGGTGGCCAAAATCTTGGAGCCTCAGCTTCAGGATCTGTCCTTCCAGTGAGCACTCAGGGCTAGACAGCATCTTTAAAAGCAGAGACATCACCTTGCCGACAAAGGTCCGTATAGTTAAAGCTATGGTTTCCCCAGTAGTGATGTACGGAAGTGAGAGCTGGACCATAAACAAGGCTGATCTTCGAAGAATGGATGCTTTTGAATTCAGGTGCTGGAGGAGACTCTTGAGAGTCCCATGGACTGCAAGGAGATCAAACCTCTCCATTCTGAAGGAAATCAGCCCTGAGTGCTCACTGGAAGGACAGATCCTGAAACTGAGGCTCCAAGACTTTGGCCACCTCATGAGAAGAGAAGACTCCCTCGAAAAGACCCTGATGTTGGGAAAGATGGAGGGCGCAAGGAGAAGGGGACGACGGAGGACGAGATGGTGGGACAGTGTTCTCGAAGCGACCAGCATGAGTTTGACCAAACTGCGGGAGGCAGTGGAAGACAGGAGGGCCTGGCGTGCTCTGGTCCAGGGGGTCACAAAGAGGCGGACACGACTAAACAACAACAACAATTTTGACAAATAATTTGCTGGGGCAAATCCTCTCCCATTATCTTTTATTGCTGGGGTCTAGAACTGCAATAAAGAACTAAAACGTACGTGCAAATTTTGTTCCATTTCTGTGGCCGGTTTATATTCCTCCTCCTCCTTTTTTTCAGGGCGATGGAAAGAAAGAATCAAACCCCACCCTGTAAATTAGGCCATTGCATTTATCCTAACATGGCTTATGTCGTGCGTGACGGGGTGTGTGGTTAAAGAAACTGGGTCTTCCCCGAGGCTCTATGCAAAAGTTCACAGATGAATGAAACTTGAATCACAAGAGGGCATTTGGGGTCACAATACTCTCCTGACCCTGATTGTCTGCAGAAGCCTGGGAGTCACTGGCGAAGAATGAGGTTAAGGAGGGACACAGTTTCTGGAGGGTTAAAGGAGGCCGGTTCTGACGAGGAGGTTAAAAGTGTTATGATAAGATGGGCTCAGGATCTGGGACATAACATTGATATTGAGAGATGGGGAAAATTATGGACAAAACCAATTAAATTTACAGCATGTGTGGCTCTTAAAGAGAACGTATTGAAGATGATGTACCGTTGGTACATCACACCAAACAAACTTGCCAAAATGTATAAAAACCCGACCTTGCCAACAAAGGTCTGTATAGTACAGGGGTCTGCAACCTTTAAGACAAAAAGAGCCACTTGGACCCATTTCCGAAGAAAAAAAAACTGGGAGTCGCAAAACCGGGAAGGTGACGTTGGGACGGTGCGTGACTAACGCACGCACCGCCCCCATGCGACGTCACAGCCAGTACAGCGCCCGCCACAGTGGGGAGTGTTGGGGTGCACAATGCACCTCCTCCCCTCGCTAGTATCCGCCCCAGAGCCGCGGCAAAGGTGTAAAAGAGCCACATGCGGCTTCGGAGCCGCGGGTTGCAGACCCCTGGTATAGTAAAAGCTCTGGATTTCCCAGTAGTGATGTATGGAAGTGAGAGCTGGACCATAAAGAAGGCTGATCGCCAAAGAATGGATGCTTTTGAATTCTGGTGCTGGAGGAGACTCTTGAGAGTCCCATGGACTGCAAGAAGATCAAACCTCTCCATTCTGAAGGAAATCAGCCCTGAGTGCTCACTGGAAGGACAGATCCTGAAGCTGAGGCTCCAAGACTTTGGCCACCTCATGAGAAGAGAAGACTCCCTGGAAAAGACCCTGATGTTGGGAAAGATGGAGGGCGCAAGGAGAAGCGGACGATGGAGGACGAGATGGTGGGACAGTGTTGTTGAAGCTACCAGCATGAGTCTGACCAAACTGCAGGAGGCAGTGGAAGACAGGAGTGCCTGGCGTGCTCTGGTCCAGGGGGTCACGAAGAGTCGGACACGACTAAACGACTAAACAACAACAACAACATAGGACTTCCGGGTTGGCGCGTCTGGCTAATGGCGGATTCCCTCCGAGCTCCGGAGGGAACCGGCCCAGCAGGGGATCGGGTCTTACCGTGCCGGCGACACGGGGACCCTTACAAACCACGTACACGGGGTACGTGGACATGGTGACTCGGCGGGCATCGTAAGCGCCCCCCCGACCCGTGAAAGAGCCTTTTTAAAGGCTAAGGATCGGGTGCCAGGAGGCGGCGTGGTGCTGTGAGTCTTCTGCTACCCCTGCCGGGCGAAGCCGCATGCCATTCTCCAGTCAGCGCTGACTTCTTCCTGCTAAATTCGGACTTAAAACAAAGAGCAACAACCCGTGAGTAATTTGAAAATTGGATTACAAATTTTTCGGCTTGAATTTGGTACGAACGGAGGAGATGAAAAAAAAGGAAAGTCCGCCTCCTCCATATTGCTAACAGCGCAAGCAAGGATTTGACAGCTAAAGTTGCGGGACAATTTGTGACTGGATAAAAGATACTAACCTCACGGATTTAAAAGAGCTAAGCTAAGGTGCTGGAGGACAAGAGACTATTTTGTTTGAAACTAAGTATCACCCTACTCAAGCCCGGGAGCAACCCGAGTTAAGAGCCTGCTTAGACATAGATACTTTTGACAGCTGTCAAATTAGCTGTCAAAGTTGAAAGAATTGGAAATTGAAACTTTAGCCGATTAAATTGCTATAAAATATCACAAATAAGGAAAGATCGACACAAACAAGTTTGACTTTTGGATCGGAGAGGGAAAGATCATTAAAATCAGAATCCCTCTAGAGGGGACTCCTGGACATTGCAAGAATGGATTTAAAACAAGGAATACAGGAAATACGTGCTGACCTGAAAGAGCTGCTCTCTTTTGTGGGAAAACTGATACAGAAGAATGAGAAAGGCCTTGTTTTGTCTACGAGCCCACCAGACCCGAAGCTATCTGAAAGTACACTAACCGACTTGGAAAGGGACTCATTGTGCAAAACACTGGCAGCTGGACAAGGGAAAGAACCCAAGACTGAGGAGGAAAAGACATCTGCCAAGCAAAAAGAGCTGAAGGAAGGGAAGGCTGAGACATTATATAAAAGAGAGGAGAGACTAAGATCTGCCAAGAAGAAATCCAAACTGACCAAGGTGAAAACAGGCCTATTTGGGACATATAGATTTATGAAACAGTGTTGGAATATGGGATACAAGCAAACAGGTCTAACTGAAAGAATCACCGCCAACACTAAGAATAAAAGTCTTCGATCCTGGGAGTTAAGCATGAGAGATTTTCGAAGAAATCGGCTGAAAGGAACTGTGAAAGATTTACATGCCTCGGACGTGAGATCACCAGGCTAGAAAGATGGATTAAATGTACTTTGATTAAGGATTGAAACCGGGGGAGAAGGGTGGGACCCAACAGTCTGAAGGGGGTTGAAGTTCTTTTTCTACTTCTATTTTTATTTTTTATAGAATGAAGAATATTTGACAAGAATGGGGAATCTGTGGGAGGGAAAGGGTGGCAACTTTAGGAAAGATATCTTTCTTTTCTTTCTTAGAAATATGCTTATATTTTTGTCTGTTCTTTTATCTCGATATAGAGGATTAAGGGATATATGTTAATAAAATGCTAGCACAACAACGAACTAAAGTATAATTTTATAACTAAAATGAATTTAATCAAACTAGGGTTAAGTAATTTTAATAAAATAAGGTTTAGGATGTTCAGGGGAAAAACTTGCTAGAACAAATAAACTGGAGCCGGGAAACAATAGGAGGAGACGTGGGGAAGTCCTGAAAAGAAGTTATTGAAAATAAGTGGGAAGAGGAGAACCTCTTTTTCTTTTCTTTTTTTCTTTTTTTCTTTTTCTTTTTCTTCTTTGGGTGTATGTTTCTATGTTCCTGAGTTTTGATTTTTAATGTAACCTTTTTTGGAAAATTAATAAAGATTATTTAAAAACAACAACAACAACAACAACAACATAAAAACCTGGATAAAACTTGTTGGAAATGTAGGGAGAAGGAGGGGAATTTCTTGTATATGTGGTGGACATGTTCCAAGATTAAAGCCTTTTGGGATACCATATATAATGAATTGAAAAAGATATTTAAGTATAATTTCAGCAAAAAACCAGAGGCTTTCCTGTTGGGGTTCATTGAGGAAATCCAAATGAAAGATGTAAATTTGTTCATGTGTGCAACAACGGCCGCAAGAATACTTCTGGCCCAGAAATGGAAGCAACAAGAACTCCCCACATTGGAAGATTGGCAAGTAAAGATGGTTGAATATGTGGAGCTGACGGGGAAGATTCAGAATGGCTGTGATGATTTGTTCCAAAAGGACTGGGGCAAATTTATACTCTACATGAAAGAAAATTGCAAACAATTGAATACGTTTGTAGGTTTAAGTTGAAATGTTTGGTAATGGGAAATTAAGGAGCTTATTTACTTATAAGTAGGTGATTGTTAAAAGATTGATTTAAGGTAAAAAAGTGAATTTAGGGATGTGGAGAAATTGGTAATGAGATATGGAAGTCTGCTAGAGGGAAGGAAGGAGGTCGATGCTTTATTTAAGCAATGTCTTAAGTTATCTTTTGATACTGAAATGTAATAAAATATGGAAAACTTATCTTTAAAAGACATCTGAAGGCAGCCCTGTTTAGGGAAGATTTCAATGTTTGATGTTTTATCGTGTTTTTAATATATTCTGTTTTATCGTGTTTTTAATAAATTCTGTTGGAAGCTGCCCAGATGGGCAAGGTATAAATAATATCTTTCTTTCTTTCCTTCCTTCCTTCCTTCCTTCCTTCCTTCCTTCCTTCCTTCCTTCCTTCCTTCCTCACCCTTCCTTCCCAGGGAGTTTGGGGGGAAAGATTTACCAGCAAATAGATATACCACAGAAAAGCAAAAATGTTTTAAAACAAATCAAAATATTCCGAAAACAATTATAGTAAAAAAATTCTAAAAACAGTACAGTGGTACCTCGGTATACAAATTTAATCCGTTCCAGAAGTCCGTTCTTAAAATGAAACCATTATTATTATTATTATTATTATTATTATTACCTGCCGCCCGGAATATCCCATCCAAGGTTCTTCGCAGTAGGAGAACATTTCCCAGAGGGTGACCCCAAACATCCAAACATCGGAGGCGCTGGTGAAGACCCCCATGCGCAAACTCTCTGGGGCGCACCTGAGAAAGTGGAGGAGGGGAGGGAGAACCAATCAGAACAACCCCATGCAAAGTGCAGGTAGTGCGGTGCAGTGGTTAGAGCACACCACTAGGACCTGGGTTCGAATTGCGTTCTGAAAACGTTCGACTCAGATCTTCATTTTTGAAAGAAAGAACCATTGTGGGAACGTGGCTCAGATCCCCCTGTCCCAGGGTGGGGTGTGTGTGTATGTATATATATATATATATATATATATATATGCTTTCGTAGATTTTCACGGGTACAGGAATGCAGGTTTTGGTGTCCTCGGGTGTCTTCCCGTGTAAAAGTTGGGGTGTCTAGGCGACAGGCCACAAAACCACAGCTCGCCCCTATACACGAAGCCAAGCCAGAGCACAACAAAGCAGTACAGCCATCTTCTCAGAAAAACTCTTCACAAAGTTCAAGAGGTCAAGACACAAAAGCTTTAGCAACTAATCCACACCTAATGACCCACCTAAGTGGTACTCAGGATATCACTCAAGAAATCACTCAAGATATCCCTCAAGCAATTAAGGAACAAAAGAAGAAAAGGCACACTAGCCTGGGAACTTCCTCTCTGCCCAGAACATTGGAGGCTATACACCACACCTCCTCAACAGTATTTATAGGAACTCAAACACTGAGATCCTGCTCTGTTCCAGTAACAAGAAGCCGAAAGCACCAGCCTGAAGATGACGAGTGAGACCTCGTCGAAACGTCGCCTAGACACCCCAACTTTTACACGGGAAGACACCCGAGGACACCAAAACCTGCATATATATATATATATATATATATATATATATATATTGCAGGGTGGGTTCAAAAACTCCTACCAGGCGAAAGGGATGCGCCGGTGCGCAGACATGATGTAGCGATCGCTCTTGCTGGACAGCGGCCTCATGAGCCCAAAGTCACCGATCTTGACCGTCTCCTCGGAGGCCAGGAGGATGTTGCGAGCGGCCAGGTCGCGGTGGACAAAGAGCTTGGATTCGAGGTACGACATTCCCTGGGCGACTTGCAGGGCGTAGCTCCAGAGCTGGTGGAGAGGGAAGGGGGGCCGGAGGCGGTCATAGAGGGCGCCCAGGGGGGCCAGCTCAGTCACCTGCGGGGAGGCAGAGAGGCAGGGCTGGATTAAAAAGAGCCCACCGCGTTGGAAGGGTACCCTCCAGTGGCCATCTATCCCAACCCTCTGCAACGTGGGAACTGTGGGATGTGATACATAAGGAGCAGTCAAGTACAACATTCCTTGTTTCCCTAGAGTGGACATGCAGGGGAATGTTTGCTCCAGCCAGTTGACAACTCCCTGTTTCCTCCTGGGCAGGGACATACTTCCTTTGCATGTGACTTCCTTTGCATCTGAAGGCAGCCCTGTTCAGGGAAGTTTTTAAATGTGTGATATTTTAATGTATTTTTAATCTTTGTTGGAAGCCGCCCAGAGTGGCTGGGGAGACCCAGCCAGATGGACGGGGTACAAATAATTTATTATTCTTATTCTTATTTTATTATTATTATTAGAGGTAGGCGTGACCTTACCTGTCCAGGTAACAAAAGGACAAAGAATGCTGCCACATGCTTTCTTTGACTTCCTCCGTCCTTGGAGCAGATTTTTAGCTAGAATTGCTCTGTTAGCTTTCAGCCAACAGAGGACACTGGGATTATCCCCATATGGGATAGATCATGGGTAGGCAAACTAAGGCCTGGGGGCTGGATCCGGCCCAATCGCCTTCTCAATCCGGCCCGCAGGTGGTCCAGGAATCAGCACGTTTTTACATGAGTGGAATGTGTCCTTTTATTTTAAATGCATCTCTGGGTTATTTGTGGGGGATAGGAATTTGTTCATTTCCCCCCAAAAAATATAGTCCGGCCCCCCACAAGGTCTGAGGGACAGTGGACCAGCCCCCTGCTGAAAAAGCTTGCTGACCCCTGGATATGTCTATACTTTGTAACTAAGTCTGCCTTCAGGGATCCAACTGTGAACTGAATGTGAGTAAACTACTTTTACAAGCTTTAAACAAGATTGTGGCATGTTTCATCTTTTAAGAGGGATATAAGGGAACTTACTGAGAACCTAATAGTGAGAGGCTTACACAAGCCAGTTGTCCGTTGTGCGTTTAAAGGGGGAATGTGAAACTCTGCTAAGAAAGGGAACTTGCTAGCGCAGTTAGGAAGGATATTAATAAGCAATATATCCTCTCCTGCCTCTCCATTCTGAAGGAAATCAGCCCTGAGTGCTCACTGGAAGGACAGATCCTGAAGCTGAGGCTCCAATACTTTGGCCACCTCAGGAGAAGAGAAGACTCCCTGGAAAAGACCCTGATGTTGGGAAAGATGGAGGGCCCAAGGAGAAGGGGACGACGGAGGACGAGATAGTGGGACACGACTAAACGACTAAACAACAACAACAGCATGAAGTCTCAACTCTTTACCATCTTGAGGGGCTGAGTTAGGACCACCCCATGGAGGCGTAGAAGGTTTGGGTGGTTCAGGCAGCACATGGCGTTGACCTCGTTGAGGAAATCGATCAGGGCGCCCGGGTCGCAGGAGACGTCGGAGCGCAGGGATTTGACGGCGACGGGTTTCTGGGGAAGGGGGGAAAGGGGTCAGATCATAGAATCGCCCAGTAGAAACCAGTAGAGTTCTGGTCGCCTCACCTGAAAGAGGATTTTTTTGAATTGTAAACCGCCCCTGTGATTGTCGGATGAAAGGTGGTACAGTGTTACCTTGGTTCCAAAAACCCAGAAGTAAGTGTTCCGGATTTCGAACGTTTTTCAGAAGCCGAACGTCCAATGTGGCTGTCGGCTATTGTTTCCGGGGCGCCTGCACCAACCAGAAGCCGCACCTTGGTTTTTGAACGTTTCAGAAGTCAAACGGACTTCTAGGTTAAGTTTGGCGCTTTTGTTTTTGCTATTTATTTTGCGATCTTTCTGTTTTTGAGGCTTTTTTTCTTAATTTGTTTTTTGTGACTGTGTGGAACCCAGTTCAGCTACTGATTGATTGATTGATTGATTGATTGTGTGACTGTGGAAATGGATAAAAGCCCCCTCATCCAAACAATGACTATTATAAGTACAGGTAAGAAAAAAACTTAAATTTTTATCCTCTACAATACTGTCTTATTTATTTTATAGTACAGTACATTGAATATTGCGTTCATTTTATGGATCAATGATCTCATTAGATAGTAAAATTCAAATGCCCACTCAGCCATGAAGCTTGCACAGGCAAATCGCAACCTCTGGTGCATCCCTACCCAACAGGGTTGTCGTGAGGGTGGAATGGGCTTGCTTGGGGTTTCTCTGGAGGAAAGGCAGGATATAAAGTAACGCTAAAGGTAAAGGGACCCCTGACCATTAGGTCCAGTCGTGGCTGACTCTGGGGCTGCGGCGCTCATCTCGCTTTATAGGCCGAGGGAGCCGGCGTACAGCTTCCGGGTCATGTGGCCAGCATGACTGAGCCGCTTCTGGCGAACCAGAGCAGCGCACAGAAACGCCGTTTACCTTCCCGCCAGAGCTGTACCTATTTATCTACTTGCACTTTGACATGCTTTTGAACTGCTAGGTTGGCAGGAGCAGGGACCGAGCAACGGGAGCTCACCCCGTCGCGGGGATTTGAACCGCCGACCTTCTGATCAGCAAGTCCTAGGCTCTGTGGTTTTACCCAAAGCGCCACCCGCGTCCCAAATGTAACGCTAGACGACCTTAAATTGTCCTTTTTTTGTGGAGGGCAGAAAAGCCCAGAGGGAAAGCAAGAGGGAGAGAGAAAGGGGTGGGAAAGAAAGAGGGGGGAAGGGTGGTCCCGCCCCCTTGGGGCTGTGGCCCCGCCCACTCCTTGAAAGCGGCCCCCAATAGATGGGAGGCGGCCCTCGACAGGTTCCCCCACCCCCAAAATAAACAAAGAAACAGCCCAGCTTGGCTCAGATGCAACTGGGAAGGTCCCAGGTCCAGAGGGCGGCTGTCCAACAGGTAGAGAAGCAAAGGAACCAGAGTCGGGGGGTGAAAACGTACCACTCCCCCGCCGGGCGTGCTCCACTCGGCGCGATGCACGACCCCAAAGCAGCCGTCGCCCAGCCGCTCCCGGATCCGCAGGTCCCACTCGCTGATCAGGCATTTGAGAGAGGCGTCGGCGTCGGCCCGGGGGGTCGGGCAGGGCTGGGCTGGGCTGGGGGCTTCGTCACTCTCGGGGATCCGCGTACCGGTGAACATCTACGTCAGAAATAAGAAAGGGAATTACCAACGGCTGAAGAATGGCAGGCGAAGGTGATGGACGAGGCGGAAACTGGCAAAGCCGACGGGCAAAATCCGAAACCAGAGCAAGCAAAAGTTTAAAAGAGAATGGAGTGACTTTATTCAATATTTAGAGCATCACTGTAAACATATAAAGGCACTAGCAGCACTGAGATAAAAGCCATAATGTTTAAAACAGGGGTGCTCAATTTTCCCCGAAGAGGGTCAGATTTGATGAAATTGTTTGAAATTGTTGAGTCAAGATATTAACTGATATGCATGAAATTTCAGATTTAGCTATATAATCCCTAGTGTAGTAAGATAAGACCTTTGGAGCAGGCATTTTTTTTAAAAAAATGTTTTTTATGAACCACCCTACTGGGTAGGTCCGCCTTACAACAGAAACTTGTTTTCAATCGGTGAAACCATGTTTCGGATGTGCATTTTGCCGGGCAGGAGATTTCAGGACACACCGATGTCCATTCAAATCTAACTTCGCGCCCTCAAGTGGTGGTGCAAAGAATTACACTTCCTGTTCTGCCAGGAAGGAGGGGCAGCCATCTTTGTCCCTGGACTGGCCGTAACTCGATTTATTTCCAATTTATGACCGTGACCCTAACATTTGTGTGTTTCTTCAAGGCAGGCAGAAAGTACCCACCTTATAGACCCAGGACATGGGGCGCTGGCCTTGAGGTTTCCTCCTTTTCAAGGCTTCCTCCAACCGTCTCTGTCCTAAAGGAAAGGGATGAAATCTCAGTCTCAAATTATTGCAAATTATGACCCTTGGGGCCATTTTGGCTTTTTTGGACCTAACTGGTTAGGACTCCAAGGCTCACATCATCCCTGGAAATCTTTTGCATGGAACAAAAGGAGCCCAAAGTTTACCCATTGCCTGATGCTAGAGGGAATTTAATTTAAATCAAATCAATTTAAATCACTAGTCACTAAGACGTGATTTAAATCTCTTTTTTACAGAAAGGTTCAACCTTGCTGGCATCCTCTTAATATTTACAACCAGAGGAAGGTTTCGTTTTTTGGAATAATCAATTTTCAGAGTAGTTTTTTCAGTTATATCAAAAATTACTAATTTGGTTATACTGTTACAAATGCAAAGACAGGTAATGATGAAATTATTGTTTATATTTGGACAACTTTTCTGCTATACTTTACTGGAAGGAGAAAAATAACCATTTCCTTAATAACAATTTAAACAACTTAATATTATTGCATATGTATCCATGTTTGTTAACTGATGTGGTTAAACAATTAAAAATCAAAACTTAGACTGAGTTTTAGCACACATGAAAAACTTAAAACAAATCTTTCTTTCCTGATGAATAGCCTTTGGACTCTAATGCAACATAAACAGAAAATTATCTTTAGAAAGCTTTTTCCTCCAAAATATTTTAAAAATCCGATTTAAATTTTTAAAAATCTGATTTTATTATTATTTATTATCCACCCTTCCTGGTTCCATTGGAAAGCGGAAAACTGCATTTTATAAATAATAATCAGCGCTGTTCTATGCTGTACTACACTGAAATGCTTAAATGTTTCTTTGGTTGTCACTGGATTCTCCTAGATTCAGGTAGGTAGCCGTGTTGGTCTGACGTAGTCAAAATATATATATATATAAATTGTCCAGTAGCACCTTAAAAAGGTAAAGGGACCCCTGACCATTAGGTCCAGTCGTGGCCGACTCTGGGGTTGCGGCACTCTTCTCGCTTTACTGGCCAAGGGAGCCGGCGTCCAGCTTCCGGGTCATGTGGCCAGCAGGACTAAGCCGCTTCTGGCAAACCAGAGCAGCGCACGGAAACGCCGTTTCCCTTCCCGCCGGAGTGGTACCTATTTATCTACTTGCACTTTGACGTGCTTTCGAACTGCTAGGTTGGCAGGAGCAGGGACCGAGCAATGGGAGCTCACCCCGTCGCAGGGATTCGAACTCTCAACCTTCTGATTGGCAAGTCCTAGGCTCTGTGGTTTAACCCACAGCGCCACCCGCGTCCCTAGTAGCGCCTTAGAGACCAAGTTTGTTCTTGGTGTAAGCTTTCATATGTATGCACACTTCTTCAGATACCATGCACACAAAAGCATATACCAAGAACAAACTTAATTGGTCTCTAAGGTGCTACTGGACAATTTTTTAAATCTAACTTAGTCATGCTGGCCACATGACCCGGAAGCTGGACGCCGGCTCCCTCGGCCAATAAAGCGAGATGAGCGCCGCAACTCCAGAGTCGGTTACGACTGGACCTAATGGTCAGGGGTCCCTTTACCTTTTTATATTTCAATTGGATTTTCCTGTTTTGCTTCCCATCCTCTACCACCACATCCTTTGAGCACCACTACCATAGACCACTCCGAGTCAGCAAACTTTTTCGGCAGGGGGCCGGTCCACTGTCCCTCAGACCTTGTGGAGGGCCGGACTATACAGTCAGGTTACAGCTGCTTCAGGTTGCGGTTTTTTTGGGTTGCGAACCACTGAAACCCGGAAGTAACAGAACGGGTTACTTCTGGGTTTCGGCAGTCGGACATGTGCAGAAGTGCTAAATTGTGCTTAGCGCATGCGCAGATGCGCAAACGCAGGTTGTGAGCGCTGTGGGTTGTGAACATGCATCCCGCACGGATCACATTCACAACCCGAGTGTCCACTGTATTTTGAGGGGGGGGGATGAACGAATTCCTATGCCCCACAAATAACCCAGAGATGCATTTTAAATAAAAGCACACATTCTACTCATGTTGAAACACCAGACAGGGCCCCACAAATAACCCAGAGATGCATTTTAAATAAAAGCACACATTCTACTCATGTAAAAACACGCTGATTCCCGGACCGTCCGCGGGCCGGATTGAGAAGGCGATTGGGCCGCATCCGGCCCCCGGGCCTTAGGTTGCCTACCCATGAACTGTCTGAGGTGTTCAGATGCCCTTCATTCCCGTCTCCCAATTAACCTCCGTCTCCAAGTGCTACCACCATGACATCACCACGGACTTCCCCCGGTGACATCACCACCCCAAGCAGCCTCAGCAAACCCACCCACCCCCCAAATAAACCCTGTTGCACCATCACACACAAACTACCTGGGCGCCCCATGCCAATGCGTTCCAGATCCGCGGGCTTGACGTAATCGAAATGTCCCGGACGGGTGACGTGGAGCTCGTTGCGGATTTTGCCGTAAAACTGCTCCAGCTGGATTTCAGACAGCAACTGGAGCAGCCAGTCGGTGCCATCGTCTGGCGCCATGACAGCACCTGGTGGGTTTTTTAAACAGGACCCGGTGGTTAGCAAAAAAATAAAAAATAAAAATCTCAATTTAAAGATGGGCAAAAGTACCCCACTGTTTGGTTATTTAGAGGATTAGTGCCCAAAAAAGGCTCTCAGAGCTGCTTACGTGCAATCGAAACAAGACAGTATGAAAAGAGACACAGCACACAAGGAAAAAGGGACAGGGAGGGAAGAGGAAAAACAAAACGCAGACGCCAATTTCTAGACAGTTGTTCTTGTATCGACTGGCTGGTGCCGTCCAGGCCCAGCCTGGTGGAGTTGAGGAAGCCTGAGGGAATTAAACCCTTTCCCAATGCTACAATATCCTTTCTGGTGTGAGGCACCCAGAACAGTAGACAGTATTTCAAGTCCGGCCACCCTTGCGATATCAGCAGATTAATTCTCAGTTATTTTCCTAATGATCCCTGGCATGGGGTCTTTTTTTCCTGGTCAGTCGCCTTGGGTTTTTAAAAATCCATTTGGGCCTCCTCCTACTGAGCATAGCTTGACTCACTCACTCGAGTCATCATTTCCTGCAGCGAGTTTCCTTTCAGCCTGTGGCCTAAAGCCTGCTGATTGATCTGTAAAGAGTCACTGGGTTAACTCCTCCTCCCTAGGCAGAACGGATTAAAGATTCAGGTCAGCTGCATCGGAAGCAAATTCCGACTGCCGCCATTCAAACCCGCAGCCGATATCCACCTTCATTCTTTTGGGGCGGAAATCATATAATTACAGAGCTGGAAGGGACCCCAAGGGAGTCATCGTTCGAACCCAACCCCCTGGAAACACAGGAATTGCATCTGACAAATCCCAGAAAATAAAATCCTTATTCTCATGAACAAGGCATAGGCAAACTCGGCCCTCCAGATGTTTTGGGACTACAACTCCCATGATCCCTAGCTAGCAGGACCAGTGGTCAAGGATGATGGGAATTGTAGTCTCAAAACATCTGGAGGGCCGAGTTTGAGGACGCCTGGCCTAGGACCACGGATGAATGGCAGCCAGAAATTCAACAGGTGTAGAAGCAAGCGCTAAGCCAGGCATAGGCAAACTCGCCCTCCAGATGTTTTGGGACTACAACTCCCATGATCCCTAGCTAACAGGACCAGTGGTCAGGGATGATGGGAGCAGTAGTCCCGAAACATCTGGCGGGCTGAGTTTGCCTAGGCCTGCACTAAGCGACGCCTCCCTGCCGAATTTCCCCTTGCTGCCCAGTTGCGTTCCCGAAAACTGGTCTTCCAACCCGGCGACCAGGGCCCCTAAGACCAGCTGCACCTGTGTGATGGCTGCCTGAACTCTTTACCGGCGTCTGTGTGAAGAGGCCAAAGGAAGAGAATCTGAATCGCCAAGAGCGGTTCAACCTGGCCAAACCTGTTTCTGCTGGGGGAGGATTTCAGCCGGCGAGACAGGAGGGGTCGGCCTCCCAGGCTGCTGGGGAGACACCCGGACTCCTGGGTTCCTCGCAGGCAAGGGGCAAACCTGGGAAGATCGACTCGCCCTGGGGGGGTTTCCCTTTCATTTTTCTAACTTGGGTGTTTCCAGATCAGCCGGGAATGGCAGAAAAGCCTTGCTCATCTGCAGGCGAGACAATCCAAGTCAGCCCAAGGGACTGGAGAAGAAAGCGAGGTGTCAGCGGGTTCAGACACCCCAAAATAAGCAATGGGGCAAGGGAGTTGGGTCCTGTGGATGGCGGCTAACAGATTGAGGTTGAAACCTGACAAGACAGAAGTGCTGTTTTGGGGGGACAGGGGGCGGGTGGGTGTGGGGGACTCCCTGGTCCTGAATGGGGCAACTGTGCCCCTGAAGGACCAGGTGCGCAGCCTGGGAGTCATTCTGGACTCACCGCTGTCCATGGAGGCACAGGTCAATTCTGTGTCCAGAGCAGCTGTCTACCAGCTCCATCTGGTGTGCAGGATGAGACCCTCCCTGCCTGTGGACTGTCTCACCGGAGTGGTGCATGCTCTAGTTATCTCCCGCTTGGACTACTGCCATGCGCTCGATGTGGGGCTGCCTTTGAAGGTGACCTGGAAACTACAACTAATCCAGAATGTGGTAGCCAGACTGGGGACTGGGAGCGGCTGCCGAGACCACATAACACCGGTCTTGAAAGACCTACACTGGTTCCCAGTATGTTTCCGAGCACAATTCAAAGTGTTGGTGTTGACCTTGAAAGCCCTAAACGGCCTCAAAGGCCCAGTAGACCTGAAGGAGCATCTCCACCCCCATCGTCCAGCCCGGACACTGAGGTCCAGCTCCGAGGGCCTTCTGACAGTTCCCTCCCTGCAAGAAGCCAAGTTACAGGGAACCAGGCAGAGGGCCTTCTCGGTGGTGGCGCCCGCCCTGTGGAACACCCTCCCACCAGACGTCAAAGAGAAAAATAACTACCAAACTTTTAGAAGACATCTGAAGGCAGCCCTGTTTAGGGAAGCTTTTAATGTTTAATAGGTTATTGTATTTTAGTGTTTTGTTGGAAGCCGCCCAGAGTGGCTGGGGAAACCCAACCAGATGGGTGGGGTATAAATAATAAAAATTATTATTATTATTATTATTATTATTACTACTACTACTACTACTATGGGAGCCAGGGGTCCCTAGCAATGGGCTCAGGCAGTGGGAGGCAGCAGAAGAAAAGAGAGTAGCATAGAGGTTAGGTGCAAGGGTCAGCAAACTTTTTCAGCAGGGGGGCTGGTCCACTGTCCCTCAGACCTTGTGGGGGGCCAGACTATATTTTGCAAAAGGGGAAAAAAATGAAGGAATTCCTATGCCCCACAAATAACCCAGAGATGCATTTTAAGTAAAAGGACATATTCTGCTCATGTAAAAACACGCTGATTCCACAAATTGGCAGACAAAATTAATGGACTGTGCAGAATTGGACAAAATGACAGGAAGGATTCGAAACCTGCGGAACCAGAGATTCACAGAAGATTGGAAGAAGTATATGAACTATTTGAAGAGCAACTGTAACCAACAAATTACGCTAGTAGGACTGGAAGAAGTTTTGTAAGGAGAAATATACGAAGTGTTACAAAGTAGAAAAAGACAGAGATATTGGTTAAGAGTTTTAAATGTAAGAGGGAAAGTAAGGAATGCATACTAAGAGATTAGATTGGGAAATTTTCAGACAGGACTGATGGAAGTAAAAAAAAATTGATTAAGATGTAAAAGTACAGTATGTTTAATTACTGTTGAAAATGGTATGTTAAAAAACTAATAAAAAAATTACCGTATCTTTCACTCTATAAGACGCACCAGACCACAAGACGCACCTAGTTTTTGGAGGAGGAAAACAAGAAAAAAAGTATTCTGAATCTCAGAAGCCAGAACAGCAAGAGGGATCGCTGTGCAGCAAAAGCAGCAATCCCTCTTGCTGTTCCGGCTTCTGGGATAGCTGCGCAGCCTGCATTCGCTCCATAAGACGCACACACATTTCCCCTTACTTTTTAGGAGGGAAAAAGTGAGTCTTACAGAGCGAAAAACACAGTATATAAAAACACAAAAAAAAACACGCTGATTCCCAGACCATCCGTGCGCTGGATTGAGAAGGCAATTGGGCCGGATCCGGCCCCCGGGCCTTAGCTTGCTAACCCACGGAGTGGGAGAGACCCGGGTGCGAATCTCCCCCACTCCTCACAAACTTCGCTGGCTGGGACCTCAGGGGCCTCTCTCAGCCTAGAACCTACCTCACAGGGTCGTTGTAGATATCGCTTGAAGGGCGGGAGCAGAACGCACGCCACTTTGAGCTCTTCGGGTCAGGGAAAACAGTAGGATCCAAATGCGATAAATAAATGAGGGGGTGCAGGGGATCAACCCCCCCAGGCCCCCAAAATTAACCTCGCCCCCCCAAAAAAGTGGGGGTTATCCCTTTCCCAGTTCCCTAAAAGGGGAAAATTCAGCCAAAGAAGCATTCTGATCACAGAGCAAAGAACCAGAAGGGAACCTAGGGGTCATCTAGTCCAACCCGCTGCAATGCATTTCTGCACCTCTGTGCTGAGGTGGTGGTGGTGGGGGAACAACACCTGTTGGACATCCACCTGCCGCCCGGGTCTTAAATGCACCAAGCAGTGCTAGTGAAAATTACTATTTTTTAAATGGGCTTTGAAGTACGGAGGGGGAGCGTTGGAGTGTCTTCTGGGGACGCAGGACTCCTGGGTTCTTTCCAAAGCCTCTTCCGCTCCTCCGAGCTGCTACCCACCCTCTTCCTTGTCCCACCCCCTCCCGCTGTTGTCCAAACCAGTTCCTGTCCGAAGCACCTCTGTGGCCTCACCCTGTGCCGCAACGTCAAAGTCCAAACCGTGAGCAAATATTGACAAGATGTGCGGCGGCGGACACAGCGTAAGCCGGCCGCCCAAAAGTCATAAAAAGCTAAAATGTCTCTCAAATTTCAGAGATCCGCAGGCTGCCCAGACCCCGATCCCATTATCGTTTATTTATTTATTCGTTGCATTTTTAAATAACACCTTTTATCTCAAAGGAGCCCGTGGCGGAATACATGATTTCTCCCGTCCCTAACAAGAACCCTGTGAGGTAGTTTAGGCTAAGAGGCAGTGAAGGGCCGAGGTCAGCTTCGTGGCCAAGTCAGGATTCGAATGCTGCTCTCCCCCTAGGTCCCTGTCCCACACTCTAACCACTACACGACACTGCCTCTCGCTGATTTTAGCCGCCTTATTGTAATAAAAGTGGCCTGAAGAGGTGGTTTCTGGCCTCCTTCTTGCCCCCATCACTACCTAGTTTCAAAAGCATTCTTGGCAAAGGGGGCGTCCCGATTCGTTTGGACTACTGCCATGCGCTCTACATGGGGCTACCTTTGAAAGTGACTCGGAAACTTAATGGCCGAACGTTTGTGTGATTGAGCCTAAATTGCAGCCTGGGAGTCAATCTGGACTCACCGCTGTCCATGGAGGCGCAGGTCAGTTCTGCATCCAGGGCAGCTGTCTACCAGCTCCATCTGGTATGCAGGATGAGACCCTCACTGCCCGCAGACTGTCTGGCCAAAGTGGAGCATGCTCTGGTTATCTCCCGCTTGGACTACTGCCATGCGCTCTACGTGGGGCTACCTTTGAAGGTGACCCGGAAACTGCAACTAATCCAGAATGCGGCAGCTAGACTGGGGACTGGAAGCGGCCGCCGAGACCACATAACACCGGTCCTGAGATATCTACACTGGCTCCCAGGACATTTCCGAGCACAATTCAAAGTGTTGGTGCTGACCTTGAAAGCCCTAAACGGCCTCAAAGGCCCAGTAGACCTGAAGGAGCATCTCCACCCCCATCGTCCAGCCAGACACTGAGGTCCAGCTCCCAGGGCCTTCTGACGGTTCCCTCCATGCGGGAAGTGAGGTTACAGGGAACCAGGCACAGGGCCTTCTCGGTGGGGGCGCCCGCCCTGTGGAACACCCTCCCACCAGATATCAAGGAAATAAACAGCTACCTGACATTCAGAAGACATCTGAAGGCATAGATAGATAGATAGAGGCACAGGCAAACTCAGCCCTCCAGATGTTTCGGGACTACTGCTCCCATCATCCCTGACCACTGGTCCTGTTAGCTAGGGATCATGGGAGTTGTAGTCCCAAAACATCTGGAGGGCCGAGTTTGCCTATGCCTGTCTTAAAAAGACGGGCAGTGATCTACCCAAAGTTGTGGAGCTTTTTTTTAGTAGGACAAAGTTTGTTTGTTTTTTGCTTTTTTGTAAAGAGATCACTGAGGGGCCAGAGATCAACCAGGATCTACCAGGAATACCCGGCAATCTACCTGTTGGACATGCCTGATATACCGTATTTTTCACTCTATAAGACGCACCAGACCACAAGACACACCTAGTTTTTGGAGGAGGAAAACAAGAAAAAAAATATTCTGAATCCCAGAACAGCGAGAGGGATTGCTGCGCAGTGAAAGTTGTGATCCCTCTTGCTGCTCTGGCTTCTGGGATAGCTGTGCAGCCTGCATTCGCTCCGTAAGACGCACACACATTTCTCCTTACTTTTTAGGAGGGAAAAAGTGAGTCTTATAGAGCAAAAAATACAGTATATAAAAAGGCTGCAATGCAGGAAAATTGTAGCGCATTCATTTTGCAGCAGCATAAGAACATAAGAGCCCAGCTGCTGGGTCATGCCAGTGGCCCACCTAGTCCAGTCTCCTGTTCTCCCAGTGGCCTACCAGGTGCCCTAAAGGGAAACCCACGACCAGGATTCGAACTCAAGACCCACTCTCCCTTCCTGCGGTTTCCAGCAACTGGTACTCAGAAGCATTGCAGCCTTCAACTGTGGAGTCACAGCCATCCTGGCTAGTAGCCATAAATAGCTCTCTCCTCCTCCAGGAATTTCTCCAATCCTCTTTTAAAGCCATCCAAATTGGTGGCTGTCCCTGCTTGCTGTGGCAGGGAGTTACGCAGTTTATATGTCCTGAATATGTCCAGACCTTCAGCTTCCTTAGGTGTCCACGATTTGCCGTGTTATGAGAAAGGGAGAGAGACCTCTCTCTATCCACTCTCTCATGCCATGCACCTCTTACTTGCTTTCTCCCTAAACGGAAAAAGTCCCAAATGCTCTGATCTTTCTTTTTGCAGGTGCAATAGTTTAGCCATGTACTGCATGAAGTCCCCCCCCCCTTTTAAAGCAAGGCAGTGGGGTGTTATTTGGTGGGGAGGGGGTTGCCTTTGGTTAAAGACATTGGACTCTCCTCCGCCGGAAGTTTTTGAGCAGAGGTTGGAGGGCCAGGGATTCCTCAGCTGCGATTCCTGCATTGCAGCGGGTTGGTCTAGATGAACCCTGGGTGGCCCTTCCAACTCTACAATTCCACGGTTCTGCAGTTTTGGGTCTGGAGAGTTTTGCAAATGCTCCCTGCTTTTCTATCCATCCACCGCATTTGCAAACAGCCGGCTTCTTCCTTCCAAAGCTTTGTTAATTAGATCCGTCAAACAGTTAGCAAAACGTTACGCTAATTCCTTCTATTGTCTGAGGCTCTGCCCACAAACGCAATGCAATTCAAATCGACGGAATAAGCATACATCAGTCCTGGGAGCGTAAGATTTGCAGGGCAAGGTTTCAGCCGGCACCAAACTCTCTCTTTCTTTAGTCAAAGGAATATCTGGGCAAACGGTAGGATTATCTTCACAGAACTGTAAAGTTAGAAGGGATCCCAAAGGTCATCCAGCCCAACCCCCTGAAATGCAGGAATTTACGGAATGTTCCCAGGAGTTCGGGTTGCAAATTATGAGGCTGTAACTTTAAAGCGTATGTCCCCCCCCAAAGAATTCTGGGTAATGTAGTTTGCTAAGGGTTGCTGGGTGCTGTAACTCTGTGAGACATTAAACTACATTGCCCAGAATTCTTTGAGGCGTGAGGTGATGCGCTTTGAGTCTATAGCGATCCCTGTGATTGAATTAAATAAAGGGCTCTTGTGCATGGATCCTGATGGCTGGCTTCAAACTGAAGGATCTGTTAAGAACATGCTGGATGGGCCAGGGGCCTGATCCTGCAGGGAATGTCACAGAGAGACACCAGAATCGTGCAGAGGTTTTTTCCTCCCTCTCTCATCGTACTGGAACCCAGCAGGTTTGTCCAAGGAAGGCTGGGAAATCCAGAGCGGGCAAAAGAAAGTCCTTATATTCACACTGCTCAGAGTTAAACGTTTCCGAGCACAATTCAAAGTGTTGGTGCTGACCTTGAAAGCCCTAAATGGCCTCAAAGGCCCAGTAGACCTGAAGGAGCATCTCCACCCCCATCATTCAGCCCAGACACTGAGGTCCAGCTCTGAGGACCTTCTGGCGGTTCCCTCCCTGCGAGAAGTGAGGTTACAGGGAACCAGGCAGAGGGCCTTCTTGGTGGTGGCACCTGCCCTGTGGAACGCCCTCCCACCAGATGTCAAGGAAATAAACAACTACCAGACTTTTAGAAGACATCTGAAGGCAGCCCTGTTTAGGGAAGCTTTTAATGTTTAATAGGTTATTGTATTTTAGTGTTTTGTTGGAAGCCGGCCAGAGTGGCTAGGGAAACCCAGCCACATGGGCAGGGTATAAATAATAAATTATTATTATTATTATTATTATTATTATTATTATTATTAAACTGTGGAACTCACTGCCTCAAGAGACAGCTGCCCTCTTAGAAACACAGAACCACTGAATTGTAGAGTTGGGACCCCCAACGGCCATCTAGTCTAACCCCGTGCAATGATGGGATCCTGTCCCCTGGGCGGGATCGAACCACCAACCTTCTGCTTAACAGCCAGACGCACAGACCCGTTGAGCCAACTTGGGTGGCTCTCTAGAAGAGGATGAGCCTAGCCACGGGCCATGACGGCTGTGTTTTAAGCTCTGAATGCTGGGGAGAGCACTGATGTTGCACTCATGTTTTGCTTGCGTGTCTCTGCTTGGCTGCTACGATAACAGGATACTGGGCTAACCAGGCCTCCCCCCTTGGCCTTATCCAGCAGCCTCGTCTTCTGCGCTTATGACACATTATTCTGGCCTGCCTGCTGCGTGCTGCTACCTGCCTGCCTCAGTTCCCTCCCTCCGTCTGCGAAATGGGAACATGAGCAACCGTCGCCCCAGAAAATTTTCGTCTCCAAGGGTGTGTGGGTTTGGGATGATGATGATATGGCAACCTAAATGGGCTCTCGTAACCTGCAGCGGCCGGGTGCTTCAAAGCTGGGGAGTCGCTCTCAGGAATAACCCATGAGTGATGCCAGGAAGTCTAACTCTTGCATTAAGACCCAGACATTAATTTTCCTTATTAACGATCCTCCTCCTATTCCCCGGGGGGCAAGCCGGCCGCCTGTTCAGGTGAGCAAAAAGTCGGGAATGGGGATTTCCTGGGTGTTGAGATTCCTGCATTGGAGGCGGGTTGGGATGGATGACCTCTGAGGATCCCTTTCGACTTTTTACAATTCTATAAGAGAGAGCGATAAGGAGGAAAGGGGGTCAAAGAAACCAGCTCAGAGGAGGAAGCTGATATAAGTGGGTCAGCCAGGAAGGAGGATAGAGATGAATGTGCAGACGTGGGTGGAGAAGGAGAAAAAGATCAAGCGAAAAAGAGGAAGAAGAAAAAGTAGGTGATAGACAGAACCATATAAGGGAGGGGCGTAAGCGAGTCAGACAGGTAAGGGGGCAAAGGTTTCCCCATTAAGAAAGGGGCAATCTTACCTGCCGCCCCACAATCCCTCGCTCCTTGGGCGCTCACCTGGATGAAGGAACCTGTGGCGATTTCCTCTCTTTCTTACCTTCTTACTTTCTTCCGTCCGTCCGTTCTTTCTTTCTTTCTGCCTTCTCCTCCTCCTGGCAGTCCCAAGTCTGCTGGGTGTCGGAAGCTCCTCCCTGGGGCGGAGGGAGCTCACCTGGGGCGGGACAGGTGTGAAGCAGGAGGCAGACAGAAACAGGTGGAGCCTCCGCCCTGGAGTGGGCAGGCCCTGGGTGAGATTACAGGCTCAGCAAAAAGGCCTGCGAGTGCGCCTTTCTCCCGACGGAAGCGCAGAGTGTTTGAGGACCGGGACATTCGCAGGGAAACCAAAATGCTCGTTTACAAAGCTATTGTACAGTGGAACGAAGATCGTGGTCACTGGGCCCATCAGCTCCTGGCAAAGAGAAGGGGAAGAAATGGAGGCAGTGAGAGATTTTACTTTCTTGGGCTCCATGATCACTGCAGATGGTGATAGCAGCCACAAAATTAAAAGAGACCTGCTTCTTGGGAGAAAAGCAATGACAAACCTAGACAGCATCTTAAAAAGCAGAGACATCACCTTGCCAACAAAGGTCCGTATAGTGAAAGCTATGGTTTTCCCAGTAGTGATGTATGGAACTGAGAGCTGGACCATAAAGAAGGCTGATCGCCGAAGAATGGATGCTTTTGAATTCTGGTGCTGGAGGAGACTCTGGAGAGTCCCATGGACTGCAAGAAGATCAAACCTCTCCATTCTGAAGGAAACCAGCCCTGAGTGCTCACTGGAAGGACAGATCCTGAAGCTGAGGCTCCAGTACTTTGGCCACCTCAGGAGAAGAGAAGACTCCCTGGAAAAGACCCTGATGTTGGGAAAGATGGAGGGCCCAAGGAGAAGGGGACGACGGAGGACGAGATGGTGGGACAGTGTTCTCAAAGCTACCAGCATGAGTTTGACCAAACTGTGGGAGGCAGTGGAAGACAGGAGTGCCTGGCGTGCTCTGGTCCAGGGGGGCACAAAGAGGCGGACATGACTAAACAACTAAACAACAGCAACAACCTTGGGTTACATACGCTTCAGGTTACAGACTCCGCTAACCCATAAATAGTACCTCGGGTTAAGAACTTTGCTTCAGGATGAGAACAGAAATCGCGTGGCAGTAGCAGGAGGCCCCATTAGCTAAAGTAGTACCTCAGGTTAAGAACAGTTTCAGGTTAATAATAATAATAATAATAATTTATTTATTATTTATACCTTGCCCATCTGGCTGGGTTTCCCCAGCCACTCTGGGCGGCTTCCAACAAAACACTAAAATACAATAACCTATTAAACATTAAAAGCTTCCCTAAACAGGGCTGCCTTCAGGTGTCTTCTAAAAGTTTGGTAGTTATTTTTCTCTTTGACATCTGGTGGGAGGGGGTTCCACAAGGCAGGCGCCACCACCGAGAAGGCCCTCTGCCTGGTTCCCTGTAACCTCACTTCTTACAGTGAGGGAACTGCCAGAAGGCCCTCGGAGCTGGACCTCAGTGTCCGGCTGAATGATGGAGGTGGAGACGCTCCTTCAGTTAAAGGCCAGGGTTTTGTTTACACCAGGTAAAGTATAGCATTCAGCTTCCAGAGAAATAAATATATAGGAGAGCGTGAGACTCTTAATCTCAGGGTCTTGGGTTCGAGATGCACGTAGGGAAAAAGATCCCTGCATTCCAGGGGGTTGGACTGGATGACCCTTGTGGTCCCTTCCATCTACAATTCCATTATTCTTTTTTTTTTAAAGGCACCAAGCGGCTAGTTGAACAGATACGCTAAGAAAGCAGGTGAGATCTCCCAAGTCACAGAAGGACGAATAAATGACATTTGAATTGGAGAGAGAGAGAGAGAGAGAATGTTCAGCCTCTGCATAACCTCTGGAAGGACGGGAGATGTTGGGCGGTGGAATAGCAGAATATATTATGCAAAACACAATGCGGAGCAAAAATCTGCAGAGCTTTCCCTTCCAAGGGATTATCATTTCTTGACAAAGGATTTCTTTTATTTACTTTTTTAAAAAAGGTTCTTAAACAGGAGGCCCAGCTGCCCACACTGGGATATGTCTATTTCCTCCAGAGCTTTATGTTAGTCACCTCCGAAAACAGATGGGAAGCCGTAAAAGGTGAGTAATGAGGCAGATGACTGAGATCCTTGCAAAAAAACAGGGTTTTGGGGGGGCAGACAGAAGTGGCATTGATGGGAGGGTGAGAAACCCATGGGGTCCACATTTAAAAGCAGGCTCCAGGCCCACGGCTGGGTGGAGATTTGCAAAAGACGGTAAGGACCTAACAGAAGAAGAAGAGGTGGCAAGAATACACAGAGGAATTATACCAGAAAGATATGGATGTCTCGTACACCCCAGGTAGTGTGGCTGCTGACCTTGAGCCAGACATCCTGGAGAGTGAAGTCAAATGGGCCTTAGAAAGCACTGCAAATAACAAGGCCAGTGGAAGTGATGGTATTCCAGCTGAACTATTTAAAATTTTAAACGATGATGCTGTCAAGGTGCTACACTCAATATGCCAGCAAGTTTGGAAAACTCAGCAGTGGCCAGAGGATTGGAGAAGATCAGTCTACATCCCAATCCCAAAGAAGGGCAGTGCCAAAGAATGCTCCAACTACCGCACAATTGCACTCATTTCACACACTAGCAAGGTTATGCTTAAAATTCTACAAGGCAGGCTTAAGCAGTATGTGGACCGAGAACTCCCAGAAGTGCAAGCTGGATTTAGAAGAGGCAGAGGAACCAGAGACCAAATTGCAAAGATGCGCTGGATTATGGAGAAAGCTAGAGAATTCCAGAAAGACATCTACTTCTGCTTCATTGACTATGCAAAAGCCTTTGACTGTGTCGACCACAGCAAACTATGGCAAGTTCTTAAAGAAATGGGAGTGCCTGATCACCTCATCTGTCTCCTGAGAAACCTCTATGTGGGGCAAGAAGCTACATTTAGAACTAGATATGGAACAACTGATTGGTTCAAAATTGGGAAAGGAGTATGACAAGGCTGTATATTGTCTCCCTGGTTATTTAACTTATATGCAGAGTTCATCATGCGAAAGGCTGGGCTGGATGAATCCCTAGCCGGAATTAAGATTGCTGGAAGAAATATCAACAACCTCAGATATGCACATGACACAACTTTGATGGCAGAAAGTGAGGAGGAATTAAATAACCTTTTAATGAGGGTGAAAGAGGAGAGCGCAAAATATGGTCTGAAGCTCAACATCAAAAAAACGAAGATCATGGCCACTGGTCCCATCACCTCCTGGCAAATAGAAGGGGAAGAAATGGAGGCAGTGAGAGATTTTACTTTCTTGGGCTCCATGATCACTGCAGATGGTGACAGCAGTCACGAAATTAAAAGACGCCTGCTTCTTGGGAGAAAGGCGATGGCAAACCTAGACAGCATCTTAAAAAGCAGAGACATCAGCTTGCCAACAAAGGTCTGTATAGTTAAAGCTCTGGTTTTCCCAGTAGTTATGTATGGAAGTGAGAGCTGGACCATCAAGAAGGCTGATCACCGAAGAATGGATGCTTTTCAATTCTGGTGCTGGAGGAGACTCTTGAGAGTCCCATGGACTGCAAGAAGATCCAACCTCTCCATTCTGGAGGAAATCAGCCCTGAGTGCTCACTGGAAGGACAGATCCTGAAGCTGAGGCTCCAAGACTTTGGCCACCTCATGAGAAGAGAAGACTCCCTGGAAAAGACCCTGATGCTGGGAAAGATGGAGGGTGCAAGGAGAAGGGGACGACGGAGGACGAGATGGTGGGACAGTGCTCTTGAAGCTACAATCATGAGTTTGACCAAACTGGGGGAGACAGTGGAAGACAGGAGTGCCTGGCGTGCTCTGGTCCAGGGGGTCACGAAGAGGCGGACACCACTAAACGACGGGGTTGTTTTTGCAATCTGGGAGTGTATAAATTTTATGAAACACAAATAATAAATCAGGTGAGCTTGGGCCATTCCCTGCCTCTCAGGCTAGCCTACCTCACAGGGTTATTGTGGGGGGGAGATTAAATGAGGAGGGGGAGAACCGAACCCGCCGCTTTGAGCTCCTTGGAGAAAAAAAAAGGTGGAATATCAGCCATAAATAAAATACACGCATGCATAATTTTATTTGTGTGCCTCCCTTCCATAGTTCAAACTATGAAAAAGTTACGACATGAAATAAAACTTTATTAGAAAAGTTGTCGTAAACAATAAATAAAACATAAAAAGACACACAACCAAACTGAGCAATTTCCACATAAATCATCATAAGATATAAAGATTCTGTGTTTCAAAAGCATTTAAAAATAATCCAAACATCCCCAAGTGTTGCAGCGACAACCTCAAAGCTTCCCTGTTGCTTAATCAGTGTGATGAGCTAATAAAAAGGCTTTGATTGCAGATTAAAAATAGAGCCCTTCTTAATTAAAACGAGTCACCTGCGTTTTCCCCCCCCCTTCGAGTCCACGGGAGGCTTTTGAACACCCCACCACCGCCTCCTGATTCATTTTTGAAGCAAGAAGAGAAATCTTAATTGGAAGAATTATAGAATCATAAATCGATGTTCAGTCGGAACCTCCGTCCCTGTAACTTGAAGCCACGGGTTCGAGTCCTGCCCTCCAGAGCAGGAGAAAACAAGAAGCTTGCCATTTCCTCCATGCCACCTTCAAATATCCAAAGGGTTGTCAGTTAACACAGGGAAGATGGGAGCAAGCCTGTTTTCGGCTGCTCCAGACACCCGGTGGAGGTTTTTAAAGAGAGGTCAGGCAGGCATCTGCCAGAAATTCATATCTACAGTGCCATGACCCTGAAGGGGAGAAGACTCTTAGACTGGGGAACAAAAATTTTGTTGCACTGACACTTGCAGTTTTTCCAACCTAATTTTGACATGCTGATTTCGTATCTGAAGTTGGTTTTGTTCTGTAAGCTCTAGGGTTTTTTTTGCAATTCATGTTTTTCACTTTTCACCACAATCTTTGTTTTTCCCAGTGCAAGAATTCAATATTTTATTCAACACATAGCCAAAGTAGTACAATATGAGAGTAAATGTAAGTGACTTATATAGCACTGAACATGACATGTATAGCATTGAAAACGACATGTATATCTCTGTACAGTTGGAGGTATGCAAAAAAAAAAAATGTGTTCCCTTGGGATACACAGTACAGTAGTACCTCGGGTTAAGTACTTAATTCGTTCTGGAGGTCCGTTCTTAACCTGAAACACCACTTTAGCTAAAGGGGCCTCCTGCTGCCGCTGCGCCACCGGAGCACGATTTCTGTTCTCATCCTGAAGCAAAGTTCTTAACCTGAAGCACTATTTCTGGGTTAGCAGAGTCTGTAACCTGAAGCGTATGTAACCTGAAGCGTATGTAACCTGAAGCGTATGTAACCCGAGGTACCACTGTATACTGGGGAACAAAAAATTTTTCATTTTCTTTTGTATGAGATTTTTCAACTGTTCTTATATGTTCTGATTTCAAATCTGAAATTATTTTCGTGTACAGTACATACTATAGTTATCTTTCAATTTCCGACTTTTGCCGATATGTCATATTTACACTGGGGAGAAGTGGAAACTGACACGTTGATCTACCCTAACCACATGATAATTATTGTTTTGCAATGATTCTTCAACTTCGCTGGACTGGTCATGTTATGCAGATGCCTGATGATCGCCTTCCAAAGCAACTTCTCTATTCCCAACTTAAACATGGAAAGCGTAATTCTGGTGGTCAACAAAAGAGGTTTAAAGACTGTCTCAAGGCAAATAAAAAAATGTAGTATAAACACCGACAACTGGGAAACACTGGCCTGCGAGCGCTCCAGTTGGAGAACAGCCTTGACCAAAGGTGTTGTGGGCTTTGAAGACACTCGAACTCAGGACGCGAGGGAGAAACGTGCTAAGAGGAAGGCTGTTAATATTCCTGTTCCATGATTGCAGTCATGGGATTGTCGTCTTTCACATATGTTTTGACTCCACAGAGCGGGAAGTGACGGAGACAGGATGTTTGTGTTCCTGTGTTCCGTGAAGTGGGACTATTGTCCTTTGTTCTTTTTCTCTTTGCTGTCTGATGCTAGCGAGAAACGGAGCCATGTTGCAGTGCTCCGTGTGTGTTTATATGTAAATAGAGTAAAGGTAAAGGTAAAGGGACCCCTGACCATTAGGTCCAGTTGTGGCCGACTCTGGGCTTGTGGCGCTCATCTCGCTTTATTGGCCGAGGGAGCCGGCTTACAGCTTCCGGGTCATGTGGCCAGCAGGACTAAGCCGCTTCTGGCGAACCAGAGCAGCGCACGGAAACGCCATTTACCTTCCCGCCAGAGCGGTACCTATTTATCTACTTGCACTTTGACGTGCTTTCGAACTGCTAGGTTGGCAGGAGCAGGGACTGAGCAACGGGAGCTCACCCCATCATTGCGGGGATTCGAACCACCGACCTTCTGATCGGCAAGCCCTAGGTTCTGTGGTTTAACCCACAGCGCCACCCGCGTCCCCTGTAAATAAAGTAGATTAGCCAAAATGCTGAGTTGCTGAGGTCTGTCACGTGAACTGCGAAGACTCTGCGGATCCCTAAGTGTGCTGATGTCTGTTGGCATCGGTCGCCGTCATGTTCAGGCTGAAGAAAGCTTTTGAAGCTCCCGAACGATCAGCCAGGAGGGAGAGAACATGCCAGTCGGGCATGTGTCTCTGCCAGGGTCCTACTCGAGTGTAGGATGAGCTCCTAACAAATCCACACCGTGATCAACTCCTGCCTGGGAACCAATGTCCCCACTGTGGAAGGACGTGTGGATCCAGAATTGGCCTCCACAGTCACTTACGGACTCACTTTTAAGACCTTGTTCATGGAAGACAATCTTACTCGGCTACAAGGGATTGATAAAGAAGAAGAAGAAGAAGAAGAAGAAGAAGAAGAAGAAGAAGAAGAAGAA
>JAXCMG010000042.1:2556580-2578972 GCA_034642415.1 Podarcis siculus
AAGAAGAAGAAGAAGAAGAAGAAGAAGAAGAAGAAGAAGAAGAAGAACGGGGTTTGGCTAGATGTGACAGGAACCCAGAAAACCCACCGGTTTGCGTCTGAGAAAGTGCAGGAAAAAACCCCCAGAGGTTTTCAAATTGGTAAATTGAGCATTTAATTGGCGGAGGCAATGCTAATTAACTGGGGCCTGTTATGTAACGCATTGACGGCAAAGCATCTCAGCAGCACCCCCCCTTCCCACCCGCCATGCGCTAGCAAGGCTCACAGCGTCTTTTCTCTCCACAAGCCGTCGGGTGCCAGTCCATAAGCGCTTGGCTGTTTCCCAGAGCCCACGCACCAAACGCCGGCTGGAGTTGCGCAGCGGTGCTTCAGATGCGCTCTGAACGGTTTGCAAAACACGGGCGGCGGAGGAGCCCGAAAGCATGAGCATGAGCCTCGGAAAAAGCCGAGCTCAGGCGAGCAGCCCTTTGCACATGCTCAGACACACTCTTTGCACATTCAGGAACTCGCCTTTGCTGGGCAGCCGTTGGCAGGCTGGCATCCTCAGGGTGTTTTGGTTTTGTCATTACAAAAGACTGGCCAAGCTCCCCAGGGCATCCAATCAAGTGAGCATTAACAGGTAACCTGCCAGGCAGGAGATAAACAATGCGCTCAGATTTCTGCTGTAGACCGCCTCTTCTGTGATGTAGGTATGATGTTTCTGAGGGTGGTCTTGGACTCCAGGGCGGGCAATTTAAAATGTCAATATAAGGGCAGGCACACCTTGGTTCTGGGTCCTCCTCCTCCTGTGTGTGAGGGGAGCACCCTGTTGCAACAGATCAATAAAGATCAGGCTTACTAGACGCTTTGCTTCTCAATATTCTCTGGTTGGCCTCTATTCTTTTCTCTGACCGATGGAGAACCTACAAAGGACTCTATAAGGGCTCTTGTGTCCCCCATAAGGGAATAAGGCCAAGTTTTCGTTTATTACAGTGTCACCTGCAAATTTGACAAGCATCCCCTCAACTCCTTCGTCCAAGTCATTTATAAAGACGTTGAACAACAACAGGCCCTTCAGCCTATATTTGGGCACCTGGTTCTTCCAGAATAGGAGAAGAGGTTGCTGGATCAGGCCTATCCTGGCCAGCATCCTGTTCTCACGGGGGGGGGGGGGGACACAACCACATGCCTGTGGGAAACCAGTGACCAGGATCCGACCTCAAAAGCCCTCTCAGAGCATCAACATATTGGCTAGTAGCCACCAATCGCCCTCTCCTCCTCCATGAATTTGTCCCATCCTCTTTTAAAGCCGTCCTCCTGTGGCAGGGAGTTCCACAGGTTAACGCGCGAATAAGTATTTCAAAAACCAGGCAGATTCGTCAAGGCAGAGTTCGGTTTTATGACATAACATTTGTAACAAAGGCAATCAAATAAATTCCTCCCGCCCAACCCAATATGCTTCAATCTGGAACTCATTAAATCGGGCGATAATTTGGGCGTTTTAAACACAAACAGAGTTTGCTTTCTTTTTTTTTAAGACCCCCGCTCTCTGATTTCCTTACCCACTGCCTGTGGAGCTTTTAAATCAGCCTAGTAGTGCCTTTGTGGCTGATTGAACTAGAATATAAATAAATCTACATTTCATAACATGGGATAATTTTGCACCTCGGGAGTTATAGCAGTAGAGCGGGGGGGAATTATCGGGGCTTTCTAGTGTTCCTGTTTGCATCTGAATATGTGCTTTTTTCCTATATATAACTGGAAAAAAATGGCTTTTTTGGAATTACATGTGGATCTGTGCATTTTTTTAAAAAGTGCAGTTATTTTGCACATGTGCTTATGGGACGCAGTCACAGCCAAGACCTCTGTGTCCTGAACATTGCTTGCACGATGTTGGGTGTCGCCAGCATCGCTTCTTCAAGCTCGTGCCTCACGTATTTTGACTCTCATACAACGCCCCCCCCCCCCTTTATGTGCAAAGGAGAAGATTATGGAGGGGCCTGCAAGCATTTTGCTCCCCTTTTCTAACCCGGCCCCTCCTCTTCTCTGGTGTTCGCACGGAGCCAAAACCTGCCAAAGAGGAAAGGAAAATATTCATCATCGGGGAAACCGGTTTGCACAGACTCCCTCCCCCCCCCCTTCTCTTTTCGTTTCTTTGCAGAGTGATTCATTCAGAAACTATGCCGGGTGTGTGTGGTGCTGTGACGCTTCTGGTGTCGTGAAACAGGTGTGGAAAACACACACAAACACACACACACACACACACACACACACACACAGAGTTGCATCCAGAGACACTGGCTGAGAGTTTCAGGGCAGAGAAAAGGAAGGGTGATAATAATAATAATAATAATAATAATAATAATAATAATAATAATAAAGGTAAAGGTAAAGGTAAAGGTACCCCTGCCCGTTCGGGCCAGTCTTGCCAGACTCCAGGGTTGTGCGCCCATCTCACTTAAGAGGCCGGGAGCCAGCGCTGTCCGCAGACACTTCCAGGTCACGTGGCCAGCGTGACGAAGCTGCATCTGGCGAGCCAGCGCAGCACACGGAACGCCGTTTACCTTCCCGCTGGTAAGCGGTCCCTATTTATCTACTTGCACCCGGGGGTGCTTTCGAACTGCTAGGTTGGCAGGCGCTGGGACCGAACGACGGGAGTGCACCCCGCCGCGGGGATTCGAACCGCCGACCATGTGATCGGCAAGTCCTAGGCTCTGTGGTTTAACCCACAGCGCCACCCGTGTTCCAGGTCACATGGCCAGCGTGACAAGCTGCATCTGGTGAGCCAGCGCAGCACACGGAAATGCCACCCGTGTTCAAGAACCAAGGCACCACTGTACTGTCCATTATCCCATTAACTGAGGTTCTCTTATCAGCAATGCCCCTCCCCCTTTGCCCCCAACCTCCTCCATGGGGCGCCCCACTTACTCGAGAGCACAAGAGACGATGCCCAGGAAAAGGCAGGACCCAGAGATGGAGCAGATTAACCGGGTGATTTTTTCCAGACCTCCGCCCTCTGTGGGGAGAAAGAAAGGGAGAGAAATGGGCGTGCAAATGCCAGGGAGCAGGCAAAAGGAGGAAGGGGTGCTTGAAAGAGCCCAGGAAGGTCTTGGGTGGCTCCCAAAATAATAATGATATTAATGATAATAATAATAATAATAATAATAATAATAATAATAATAATAATGTGATAAAACATCAAACACTAAAAGCTTCCCTGTACAGGGCTGCCTTCAGATGTCTTCTAAAAGTCAGCTAGTTGTTTATTTCTTTGACATCTGCTGGGAGGGAGTTCCACAGGGCAGGCGCCACCACCGAGAAGGCCCTGTGCCCGGTTCTAAGGGAAAGCAGGACATACAGGGATCAAACCAGAAACCGGGATGGCGTCTGTCAATCCGGGGCTGTCCCTGGAAAACTGGCAAGTAGGGTGGACCCTGGAAGATAAAAGGGGAGGGAGGGAGGGGGCAAGGACTGGCCAAGGAGGGGCAGGAATGGCACCCCCAGAGGGTTTGCATAAGAGACAGGGGGCTTTTTAATGTCTGAAGTTTTAGTCTGTTTTTAGTGTTCTGTTGGGAACCGCCCAGAGCGGCCGGGGAAACCCAGCCAGATGGGCCGGGTATAAATATTATTATTATTATTATGGAAGCAAAGGAGAAGCCCCTCACCTGGGTAACAGGTCTTCATTTCCCAGCAGCGCACCTCCACTCTCCGGCAAGTGGTACAGTTCCACACCAAGGCTGATCCCTCTGGAAATGGGGGTCAGGAGGGAAAGGGGGGTCAGGTGAGGGTCCGGGGCAGAGGCCTCAGAACCCCCCACCTCCTCTGACGGAGGGGAAGGACCATAGTTGTCAAGTGCCCCTTATTTCGCGGGACCTGAAGGACCCTGGTCTCCTGGGACAGAGCAGTCCACCAGGTGGGAGCCATCACTGAGAAGGGATGTAATAAGGGAGGGGGTGTTTTTTCATCTTTTATAAAGCTGGGGCTCTTGATCCCAGTATTTCTCGTTCTGCCATCCCCTCCCTGGAACTTACGGCAAGCCGGAGGGCACAGGGCTGGAAGAGAAAAGAGAAAAGAGGTTTATTCAAGACAGTCATCTAGCAAGCTAGTTTTTCCAGCCTGCTATCAGGGACTGCGGCTGGCCCCTGCCTTGGAAATTATGAGGTCAGGACAGGACCCTGGAGGTTTCTGGAGCGAAGGATGCTTTTCAATCTGGGGAGTGCTCTTTCTAATCACCCACACGCATGATTCAGATTATTTCTCCTTTGCCCTAGGGGGCAGATTCTGAAAGGAAAAAAAATACCCCCTTCCCTCTCGTCCCAGATGAGTGAGATTATGATTCATTCATTCATTTCATAAAATCTACACACCACTTAAAAAAAAAAAGCCCACATTTGTTGTTGTTGAGTTGTTTATTCGTGTCCGCCTCGTTGTGACCCCCTGGACCAGAGCACCTCAGGCCCTCCTGTCTTCCACTGCCTCCCGCAGTTTGGTCAAACTCATGTTAGTAGCTTCGAGAACACTGTCCCACCATCTCGTCCTCTGTGGTCCCCTTCTCCTTGTGCCCTCCGTCTTTCCCAGCATCAGGGTCTTTTCCAGGGAGTCTTCTCTTCTCCTGAGGTGGCCAAAGTCTTGGAGCCTCAGCTTCAGGATCTGTCCTTCCAGTGAGCACTCAGGGCTGATTTCCTTCAGAATGGAGAGGTTTGATCTTCTTGCAGTCCATGGGACTCTCAAGAGTCTCCTCCAGCACCAAAATTCAAAAGCATCCATTCTTCGGCGATCAGCCTTCTTGATGGTCCAGCTCTCACTTCCATACATCACTACTGGGAAAACCAGAGCTTTTACTATATGGACCTTTGTCGGCAAGGTGATGTCTCTGCTTTTTAAGATGCTGTCTAGGTTTGCCATCGCCTTTCTCCCAAGAAGCATGTGTCTTTTAATTTCGTGACTGCTGTCACCATCTGCAGTGATCATGGAGCCTAAGAAAGCAAAATCTCTCACTGCCTCCATTTCTTCCTCTTCTATTTGCCAGGAGGTGATGGGACCAGTGGCCATGATCTTCGTTTTTTTGATGTTGAGCTTCAGACAATATTTTGCGCTCTCCTCTTTCACCCTCATTAAAAGGTTATTTAATTCCTCCTGACTTTCTGCCATCAAGGTTGTGTCATCTGCATATCTGAAGTTGTTGATATTTCTTCCAGCAATCTTAATTCCAGCTAGGGATTCATCCAGCCCAGCCTCATTTTTTCATTTCATAAAATCTACACACCACTTAAAAATGCTGCTATGCCCACATAGCAGGTTGCAAAGAGAACAAAACAGTGAAATGATCAGTGAAAACAGTTTTTTAAAAACCAACCCAAAAACCGGCAATAAACTAAAGAGCAGATTGAAACATACACCCACATTCTACAGGTCTGAGCAGGCTTGTCTAAGCGACAGTGGTTCTAGCAGATGCCGAGAAAGTACAGTCGCCTGCCTGGTGTCAAGTGGCAGGGAGTTCCAAAGGTGTCAGGGCTGCCATAACAAAAGATCCAGTTCCTAGCAAGGCAGAACGGGTAGCATGTTGAAACAGCAAAAGTTCTGCCAATCAAAGCGGTCAAGTGGGGCGTTTATGGGGCGAGGCAATCTCACCCAGTCTCGGTTAAGGGCTTTAGATACTGAGAGCAACACCCCGTAGCAAATCGGCAAATCTCTGAGCAGAGGTGCGATATGGCGCCAAAGCCTCCCTCCTTTCAGCAATTGGGCTGCAGCAGTGGCGTGTGGTGAGGTTTTTCATAGGGGAACGGTTAGGGGCTAGATTGAGTGGGGCATTGGGGGGGGTCGATGTCATGCATGTGATATTGTGACGTCCTGGTGTCGCGCACGTGAGCATAAGCGAAACCCCACATTTAAGGTGCTGGTTTTGACCTTTAAAGCCCTATGCGGCCCAGGACCAATGTACCTATGGGACCGCCGCTCCTGGTATGCCCCACTGAGGACTTTAAGGTCCACAAATGACAACATTTTGGAGGTCCCAGGTCGCAAGGTGGTTAGATTGGTCTCAACTAGAGCCAGGGCCTTTTTAGCACTGGCCCCCACTTGGTGGAACGCTCTGTCACAAGAGACCAGGGCCCTGCGGGCTTGACATCTTTCCGCAGGGCCTGCAAGACGGAGCTGTTCCGCCCGGCCTTCAGCTTAGACTCACTCTGACAACCCCTTATATGGGATTTGGTATATAAATTTCCCCCTGGCTTTTTTGCTGACCCATGTAGGACCAGCATGGATAGCTGGCTCAGGTGAATATCTGATGTTTCCTCCCTTTATGGTCTTGATTTATGGGCTACTACTAAAATGAGGCTGCATTTTAAGCTGTATTTTTTTAAAAAAAATTTTTTTATTAAGTTTCTTTTCTTAGGTTCATAGACACAAGGCAGAAAAGAGAAAATACAAGAAACAAAAAGAAAGAAAAATAATAATAATAAAAAGTTATAACAATCCAACTTTCAATTAGTTTTTCCAATGATTCCAAATGGACTTCCCCACATCCTCCATACTCTGCGTTCTTTGCAATAAAAGTTTCAGCAATTTGTTACCTTATTTCTTAACTTACTGTATCTTTCAGTTATTATGTTCCTAAATTCACAATGTTGTATCCCAGTTTTGTACATTTAAAATTAACATAATTAAATTGTTTCATGTTACCACCTCTTTTTTCTTATCTTAATTTTCAGTTTACCTAATCAAGTTGCTAAAGCAAAAAATTTCTAATCGTGCGTATTTTTTAACATTCATACAACTTATAATGTTTTTTGCAAATAAACCTTAAATTTTTTTCCAGTCCTCTTCCATTGTTTCCTCACCCAAATCTCGGATTCTGCCAGTCATTTCAGCCAGTTCCATGTAGTCCATCAACTGCGTCTGCCACTCCTCCAGCGTGGGTAGTTCTTGAGTCTTCCAGTATTTTGCAATAAGAATTCTTGCTGCTGTGGTCGCATACATAAACAAAGTTCTGTCCTTCTTTAACACCCTCTGGTCCACCATGCCCAGTAGGAAGGCCTCTGGTTTCTTGGGAAAGGTATACCTAAATACCTTTTTTAGCTCATTATAAATCATTTCTCAGTAGGCCTTCACTTTTGGGCAGGTCCTGCATTTTAAGCTGTATTTTAAGTCATATTTTAATTAACTGTTTGGTGGTTGTTGTTGTTTTTCTATTACATTTCATTGTAATTCGTATTTGGTGCTAGCCGCACTGAGCCCTGCCGGCGAGGGAGGGGTATAAATAAACATTTATTTACTTATTATCTATGCGTGTGATATTTTGACGTCCTGATGTCACACACGTGAGCATAAGCGAAACCCCACGTTTGAGGGAAAACACACTTTGCACATGCCCAAAAGCATCCTCTGTTTTTCCAGCACATTGTGTGACTGAGATGTATTTTAAAAATTTCAGAGCCAGTCCCAATACAGACTGGGTTTCAGACTGAACATCCTTTCTCATACCTTCTCTGCTCTGCTCTGGTATCTTGACTTCATGAAGCCAGTTCCAAAACTTTGGGAAGTCAGCGAGGCTCTGATTTATTTCTGGAGGGGGGAAGAGATGAGAGACTGATAATCCCACTTCTGCCACCAACAGCAGCTTCTCTAAAGGTAAAGGTAAAGGGACCCATGACCATTAGGTCCAGTCGTGGCCGACTCTGGGGTTGTGGCGCTCATCTCGCTTTATTGGCCGAGGGAGCCGGCGTACAGCTTCCGGGTCATGTGGTCAGCATGACTGAGCCGCTTCTGGCGAACCAGAGCAACGCATGGAAACGCCGTCTACCTTCCCGCCAGAGCGGTACCTATTTATTTACTTGCACTGGTGTGCTTTCGAACTGCTAGGTTGGCAGGAGCAGGGACCGAGCAACGGGAGCTCACCCCATTGCGGGGATTCGACCTGCCAACCTTCTGATCGGCAAGCCCTAGGCTCTGTGGTTTAACCCACAGCGCCACTGCTGCCACCAACAGCAGCTTCTCTAGACTGATGCAAAAGCAAGAGTTTTCACCCCCTCCCCTTTATTTTACGCCCATCGTCCCAAGAGGGCACCACCCTCTGAAATCTGCACAATCCAAACTGCTCCTTACCTATAACCCGGAAGACTCGGTGCGTTTTTTCCAGCAGCAGATCCAGGGACATGTCATCTGCAGGTGGGATGGAAGAAAGGGGAGCCGTGCATGAGCCACGGTGGTCTGCAACACCTCCCACCCCCAACCTGGCGCCCTCCAGAGTTGCGCATGCTCTGATTATCTCCCGCTTGGACTACTGCAATGCGCTCTACGTGGGGCTCCCTTTGAAGGTGACCCGGAAACTTCAACTAATCCAGAATGCAGCAGCCAGACTGGGGACTGGGAGCAGCTGCCTGGACCACATAACACCGGTCCTGAGAGATCTGCATTGGCTCCCAGTACGTTTCCGAGCACAATTCAAAGGGTTGGTGCTGACCTTGAAAGCCCTAAACGGCCTCAAAGGCCCAGTAGACCTGAAGGAGCATCTCCACCCCCATCGTTCTGCCCGGACACTGAGGTCCAGCACCGAGGAATAACGAGCTTACGAAAGTATTTCAGTGGATTCTGGAAAACGCAAACTCTCTGAAGAACTGTGGTAATCTCTCCCCTTAGTTTGTCTAATTTTTAACAGCTATCTCTACTTCTTGTGGGATTGAGTTCCACAGGTCAGCTATGAAGGGAGAAGCACATTTGTTTGTCCCGAACCACCCGGCATTATATACGAGTGATTGTGTGCATGTAGAAACCTCTTGGCTTTTGCCTGACTGGAATGCAGACCACCTAGAAATTCATATTATTATTATTATTATTATTATTATTATTATTATTATTATCTCTTGCTCTGCCCCCTTTCCCCCCTCTGGCTCCACCCACCACCAGCATGTGGACACCTGCCCCCCCAAAGAGATAACCCACAGGGAAATATAGGGGGAGCCCCACCCCTGTTGCCACCCATAAGAATATATTGTTATTATTACCGCTAATAATATTGATCTGAGCGACTCTGCTAATGGGATGCATTCAGAAATAATAACAGTGGCATTATACAAAACTAATAATAGTGATGTTCCACGATGTAGACAGAAATACTAACAGTGACGTTCCATCAGTGTGTACAGAAATAATAACAGTGATGTTCTAATCGTTGCCATTAAAGGTAAAGGTAAAGGGACCCCTGACCATTAGGTCCAGTCGTGACCGACTCTGGGGTTGTGGTGCTCATCTCGCTTTATTGGCCGAGGGAGCCAGCATACAGCTTCCAGGTCATGTGACCAGCATGACTAAGCCAACCAGAGCAGTGCACGGAACCAGAGCAGCGCACGAACCAGAGCAGCGCACAGAAATGCTGTTTACCTTCCCGCCGGAGTGGTGCCTATTTATCTACTTGCACTTTGATGTGCTTTCGAACTGCTAGGTTGGCAGGAGCAGGGACCGAGCAACGGGAGCTCACCCCGTCGCGGGGATTCGAACCGCTGACCTTCTGATCGGCAAGTCCTAGGCTCAGTGGTTTAACCCACAGCGCCACCCATGTCCCATCGTTGCTGTTAACTAATAATAAATCCTGTCCCTTTCCAGACATCCCCAAAGAGCCCCGTTTTCTCTACCTAAGGCCAAGCCCAGGGAGGACTCTCTGCCCCAGGGATAACCGGTACAGTTTGCCTGGTTGTAACGCTCTCGGTATTGGGCGCAGAGGTGGGCAAAGCGGGTCTTCAGGTTCTTGGAATGGAGTCCGCAGTGGATGCACCCCTCCGTCCCGGGGCTCTCGCTGGCGAGGATGAGGAGCAGGAGAGCCAGAGTCGCGGGCGACCGAGAGCCTGGTCCCAGAGCCCTCGGAGCGGAGAACGCTTTGGAAAGAGCCATTGGTGGGCCCACCAGGAAAGCTGTAGGCGTGGCTGGCGGAACACATTCCAGAACCCTTTTGGTTCTTTGGGTCGGGGTTCAAAGCTGCTGCCAGGGCAACTGCCAGGGCAACCAGTTCCAGAGTCCCGGAGGCGGGGGTTCTGTTCATAAAGGGACAACTCTGGCCTCGGTCCTGTATACCTGAAGGAGCGTCTCCACTCCCATCGTTCAGCCCGGACACTGAGGTCCAGTTCTGATGGCCTTTTGGCGGTTCCCTGCCTGCGAGAAGTGAGGTTACAGGGAACCAGGCACAGAGCCTTCTTGGTGGTGGCGCCCACCCTGTGGAAAGCCCTCCCAGCAGATGTCAAGGCAAAAACCAGTTCTGGCATCTGGTTAAAGTGCAACCCTATAAAGCAGTATGTCTGTTTGCAGCAGTTCCATCAAAGGTTCTGTGTCTAAGATTTCAGATTAAAACTGCGGAGTGTAAGGAAAGGGGGACCTTTTTCTGCCTCCCCACTTCCAGCTACTCTCTGAAGACTGGGGAAGAGACCCTCTTAAGAATATATGGGGGGGGGGGTGAGCAGGGGAAGGACCAGAACATGTGAAAAATGAACATACAGTGGTCCCTTGGTTCTCAAACACCTTGGTATTCAAACAACTTGGAACCCAAAAACTGCAAACCCAGAAGTGTGTATTTCGGTTTGTGACCTTTTTTAAGAAGCTGAATGTGCTCCTTTTGAGTGCCACACTTCCATTTTGAGTATTACGCCGAGGTCTGTCTGTTTTTGCTATTTATTTTGCGTTTGTGTTTTTGAGGCTCTTTCTTGTTTTGTGACTGTGTGAAAACCCAGTTCAGCTACTGATTGATTGCTTGTGTGACTGCAGCACGTTGTGTTTATTGATTCCATTTTATGGATCAATGATCTCCTTAGAGAGTAAAAATCATGTTCAATTGCTGTTTTTTTAAGGGGTTGTTTTTAAATGTCTGGAACGGATTAACCCTTTTTGTGTTACTTTCTATGGGAAAGCACGCCTCGGTTTCGGAACGCTTTGGTTTTGGAACGGACTTACAGAACAGATTAAGTTCGAGAACCAAGGTCCCACTGTGATAATTTAGCTGCAGTTCATTCATTTTTAGCTTTGCAATCTTATTAAAAATATGCGCCTGGACATTCCGTTGTTGCGCCCGTAACCTCGGTTTAAGGTGACCTTGAGCTCCTAGCTTTCATATCTCAGTTTCTTTCTTTCTTTTCTTTTTTTGAAAAGTTTTTATTGTTAAAATAATTCAGCATTAATACACATATATTGCAAATATACAAGCATACAAACATACATTTCATACAATCCTTAAAAATGTTCAAACATATACCTACATTCAGTCCCACAGATCATTCCTTTTCCCATCACCCCACCTTTGTGCTAGACTTCCAATCTACTCAATTGCAATTTCTTTCCACTTCTATTACTTTCTTTCACACACCTTTAACCTATTTTCATACTTCTTTTTCTATTACACATTGTTATCCATCTTATTTAGTATTTCAGTATTTAAAACGGAACTTGTTTATTCTAATAGGAGTTCTGATTTTTCGATATGGTTTTGCAAGTATCCTTTAAACACCTTCCAGTCCCTGTCTATCTTCTCTTTTGAGATCCTTCCAATTTCTCCCCTTGTTTTGGATATATTGTAGTATGCCAATAATTTGGCAAGCCACTCTATTTTTGTCGGTATAATACCACTTTTCCAATTTTTCGCAATCAATAGCCTTGCGGCTACTGTTGCGTATATATATAAATATATCTCAGTTTCTAACACTGCATGACGGAGAGTGAGAACATGTGATTGTGAGAGCCTCTTCATTCCCGCGCTGTGTCAGATTCAGAAGACAAGCATTTCACGGAGAGCGACAGAGCCTCCTGCCCCATCTCGAACCTGCAAATCTCGTGTGTCCAAACGCCCAAGGCCCCAGCTCTTAGGGCATGTGGCTAGCCAAGAAGAGAGTACCTCTGCGCATGTGCGGAGGGCATTCCCCACCTCCAGCTTAGGAAACAGAGCCAGCCCAGGGAAGCTTTGCTGTGCGTTACGCATTAAAAGTGTGCCGGCGTGACAGGCCTGCTTTAAAGAAGATTCAATATTTAAGGAGTGCGTGTTGGGGCCTGTTGCTGAGTGCTTAAGATGGGCCACATCAGAGCTTGCGCATAGATCCACAGAGGAGGAGGAGGAGGAGGGATGTGTGGGCGTTGAGAGCCTGAACAGGTTTAGCAGGTACACTATGACGACGCAGGTCTGTAAATAAGCCTAATGTAATGCCACTTTTGTGCTTCGACCTGCCAAGAGAGAGAGAGAGAGAGATTTTTCTCCCTCTACCGGTCAGTTCCCAGAGCTGCAAGCAGCTGCTGAAGGACACAGCAATTCAAAAAGCCAGCCAGGAGGAGAGCCTTTTGCTGGACATGATCTAGCCCAGTACAGCAGTACCTTGGTTCTCAAACTTAATCCATTCCAAAACCAAAGCATTCCAAAACCAAGACGTGCTTTCCCATAGAAAGTACAGTGGTACCTCGGGTTAAGAACTTAATTCGTTCTGGAGGTCCGTTCTTAACCTGAAATTGTTCTTAGCTTGAGGTACCACTTTAGCTAATGGGGCCTCCCGCTGACGCCACGCGATTTCTGTTCTCGTCCTGAAGCAAAGTTCTTAACCCGAGGTACAATTTCTGGGTTAGCAGAGTCTGTAACCTGAAGCGTCTATAAAACATGAGCTACCACTGTAATGTGAAACGGATTGATCCGTTCCAGACTTTTAAAAACAATCCCCTGAAACAGCGATTGAACATGAATTTTACTCTCTAAGGAGACCATCGATCCATAAAATGGAAGCAATAAACACAATGTGCTGCAGTCACACAAGCAATCAATCAGTAGCTGAACTGAATTCCACATAGTTACAAAAAGAGCCACTCAAAACGGAAGTGTGGCACTCAAAATGGAGTACGTTTGGCTTCTGAAAAATGTTCGCCAACCAGAACACTTACTTCTGGGCTTGCAGTGTTTGGGCTCCAAGTTGTTTTGGGTACCAAGGCATTTGAGAACCAAGGAACCCCTGTATACTGCTCCCGAGAGGGGACAGCCACATTCCTCTGGGAGAGCCCGCGAAGACGGCTTAAAAGGAAACACATGAGCTTGTGGAAGAGCTGTGGGATTATAAATAAGCAGAGCCTTCGCGGTGAGGTTTCAGCTTTTCACTTGAAGACGTTTTTAAAACACGCAGGTTGCAAAATGGGGAGGGCGAAATGGGTATATTGAGGAACACGTGCATTTCTGGGAGGCAGAGAAAGGGAAGCAGGGCTTCCCACTGGGCCAGGATGTTGCCTAGCTGAGCCCCTTGGCCTGATCCTGTACAGGGATCTTCTCATCTCATTTCACCGCCAGTCCCCTTTCATGCATGAGGGTGGAGCTCTGCGTTCAAGTCGACTGCGCCAAACCTTGGCCATTGGGGGAACCTCTAAAGCAGGCCTAGGCAAACTCCGGCCCTCCAGATGTTTTTGAGACTACAGTTCCCATCATCCCTGAACACTGGGTCCTGTTAGCTAGGGATGATGGGAATTGTAGTTCCAAAACACCTGGAGGGCCAGAGCTTGCCTATGCCGGCTCTAAAACTACTCAATAAACACACAAGACGTAACCGGCTGTAAGGTAAAGGTAAAGGGACCCCTGACCATTAGGTCCAGTCGTGGCCGACTCTGGGGTTGCGGCGCTCATCTTGCTTTACTGGCTGAGGGAGCCGGCGTACAGCTTCCGGGTCATGTGGCCAGCAGGACTAAGCCACTTCTGGCGAACCAGAGCAGCGCACGGAAACGCCGTTTACCTTCCCGCCAGAGCGGTACCTATTTATCTACTTGCACTTTGAGGTGCTTTCGAACTGCTAGGTTGGCAGGAGCAGGGACTGAGCAACGGGAGCTCACTCCGTCGCGGGGATTTGAACCGCCGACCTTCTGATCGGCAAGTTCTAGGCTCTGTGGTTTAACCCACAGCGCCACCCACACCCCTGTACTTTTGAATAAATAAGGCATACTATTCATAGTATCAAATTGTAGATTTCAACGGAAGTCTCATAAAGTTCAACAGAAAAAAACAGAAGACCTAGTGGATCAGTTCATTCTCTAGTCAGTTGATGCATAAGGTCCATACATGTAGAGTGGTACTTCGGGTTACATACGCATCAGGTTACAGACTCCGCTAACCCAGAAATAGTGCTTCAGGTTAAGAACTTTGCTTCAGGATGAGAACAGAAACTGTGCTCTGGCGGCACAGCACAGCAGGAGGCCCCATTAGCTAAAGTGGTGCTTCAGGTTAAGAACAGTTTCAGGTTAAGTACGGAGCTCCGGAACGTATTAAGTACTTAACCTGAGGTACCACTGTATAAGTGTCTAGTCCACCTGTCTGTTTGTAAGAGTCCAATAATCCACACGAAAGGTTGTTACAGTTCCACAGAATCCTTTCACAGAGTCTAAGACAAGGATTTCCGGAATATTAGCCTTTTTTCGCCATCCTAGGCTTCATCAGTAGAACAGGGATCTTATAGCATAGTAGTGGTTACAGACAGGTGGAATAAATACTTACACATGTATGGACCTTGTGCATGAACTAACTAGAGAATGAACTGATCCACTGGGTCTTCTGCTTTTTTCCTTGAACTTTATGAGACTTCCTTTGAAATCTACAATTGGATAGTATGAATAGTATGCCTTATTTATTCAAAAGTACAGCCTGTTACGTCTTGTGTGTTTATTATGTTTCACATAACCATCGGTTTGTTGTTATTTTGCTCTAAAGCTACTACAAGGATGCTGAGATACATTGCCTGATATGGCACGAATTTATTTTTATGTTTCCTTCTCCGCACATCCACAAACAAAGGTGTGCATTTTCTGGGAATTCCCACCCAATTCCCTCCATTCCCACCCCCATCATCACCAAAGTCCGTATATTTTTTATTAAAAAGCAAGCTTTATTGTACTGCGACACCGCGGTCAACCTCCGAGGCCGACACACCTGCTCACCGTCAGCGGCGGAAGGAGGACGGTAGTGACCCTTCTCCCAAAACAGATGTTTGGCTCTCTAACCGACGAGAATACAGACCACACAAAGGGCACTAAGAATAATGGGGCATCTCCAGGTGCGCTGAGAACCACCGTGGCAAATGCAATATTTTTCTTCCAAAAGACCCCTGCCGTTTCCGAAGGAGGGGGTGTGCGTCTCCACCACCACCGAAACACAGCTTCGAAAAGCAACTATCCAGATGTTCTCGTGTCGAGGGAATGATGCGAGAGGAAAATGTGAAGTTTATACCCACTTAGCGACCAGGAAGTCTGCTAGACCAGCCTTTGCCAACATGGCGGCCTGCAGGTGGGACTACAACTCCCATCATGCCCCGCCAGCGCGACGCTGAGGATGATGGGAGTTGTAGTCCGGAGGTCGCCAGTTTGGCAAAGGCTAGCCTAGGCAGTGGCCAACATTCCCACCACCTGAGAAGTGTTTATGTGCCTAAAAAAAAAGCTACAAGGCAGTCAGAAACAAGACAACAGGTCTAAATTCAAAAAGCCACAGTGCTCCTTGCAAAACCAAACCGGATTGAAACCGGTTTCATCATTAAGACTTCCCAAGAAACCCTCAAAGGTTCCATTTTGTGAGTGTTAAAAAAAAATGCTTTTTGGGTTTTCCAAAATGCACGGAATTGCTAAAGCCAGGAGGCAGCCCGTTTCACCCTAACGTCAAAGTGTCCTCAGTGAAAAGTGTTAACAAATGTTTGCATGGCGATGATTCTCCCCCAAAAAATGCACTTGTGTGTTTCGAAACCCATCCAGCCGTCTGCAGCCCCTTCTCCCCTTTGTAGGGTTTTTGGTTGCTGTGGTTCTAAGGTGGAAGATTTGGGTGAGGTGAGGCAGGATGGAGAACCCCAGAAATTCAGCTCAGCTGTGGAAAGCCGAAGGCACAGGAAACTTTAATAAAAACCTAGAAGAAGAATAAAAAAAGAGACTGTTAAACTTTGGGAAGCATAGAGCTGTAGAGTTGATCTAGCCCAGTGATGGCCAAACGTGGCCCTCCAGCTGTTTTGGGACTACAATTCCATCGTCCCCGACCACTGGTCCTGTTAGCTAGGGATGATGGGAGTTGTAGTCCAAAAACAGCGGGATGGAACAACGATGCTTTAAAATCCGTTTCCAGTTGCCTTAGGAAAAACTCCTTGAAATTACCACACAGATGGCATTGCACTCCTTTGCAAAAGTCAAAAATGTTTTCTTCCGTTGCTGCTGGAGGGGTTGCGATAAACTTGGCACATATCATCACTTTAATTTTGACAGATATGATCGATATTACAGCGGTACCTCGGGTTACATACGCTTCAGGTTACATACGCTTCAGGTTACAGACTCCGCTAACCCAGAAATAGTGCTTCAGGTTAAGAACTCTGCTTCAGGATAAGAACAGAAATCGTGCTCCGGCGGCGCGGCGGCAGCGGGAGGCCCCATTAGCTAAAGTGGTGCTTCAGGTTAAGAACAGTTTCAGATTAAGAACGGACCTCCGGAACGAATTAAGTACTTAACCCGAGGTACCACTGTACTAAAGAAAAAGATTGTTTGCTGCCCAAAATTAACATTACTATTTTTTTATGACACAGATGTAGATATGTTGTAAAAAAAATTAAAATGGTCTTATATACGACCTGGGCAGCACAAATAGGAATTGCAACTCAACAGAAAACAGTCCCAAATCTTGCCCCAGAGACTTGGTAACACTTCCTCTGGAATATGGCTATCATAATAGAATAAAATAGGGATAATTTGAGATTTCAGCAAGGACCGGAGCCTTTCTCTCAGGTCTCCAGATGTTCTTAGACTACAACTCCCATCATCTCTGGCTAAGAATGATGGGATTTGTAGTCTGTCTGGGAACCCAAAGCTGAGGCTGACACTTTTCATATAAATGAATTTGATAATTGGACAACACAGATATTCTTCGCTTTGTTATTCAAACCCACGTACCACAATACTCATTCCGCGTGCCTATTTTATAGCTGGAACGCTTTTCACCTTTCAATTTCCATCTGTTGTCGTAGCTGATGCACAATGAAATAAATCTCGACCAGAACAGAAGCGAGAGAGACTGTGAGCCCCATTGAACTGAGCTCCCCACAGCACAGACCCATAACAAAGGCTGGCATTCTGGGAGCAGCCAACCCATAATACAATAGCCTGCTTGTCAGCCCAGAAAGACAAAGATCAACCTCTCCATCAGCCATCTGGCCTGTCCGAGGTACCACTCTGCAACCAACCCGAGTTCTCAGACACCGATAGGAGAGTCAGAATAGCTCAGTGTTCGCCTTGACACACCTCAACCCATCTCTCCCCATTTGGAACAAGACATGCACAGTTCTGGTTGCCTCGCCTCAAAACAGAGATTGTTAAGAGTTGGAAAAGGTCCAACCCAAAAGGTCAAGGGGATGGAGCCACTCTCCGATGAAGAAAGACAGTTTCCCTGTTTGTTGTTGTTGTTTAGTAGTTTAGTCGTGTCCGACTCTTCGTGACCCCCTGGACCAGAGCACGCCAGGCCCTCCTGTCTTCCACTGCCTCCCACAGTTTGGTCAAACTCATGCTGGTAGCTTCAAGAACACTGTCCCACCATCTCGTCCTCCGTCGTCCCCTTCTCCTTGTGCCCTCCATCTTTCCCAACATCAGGGTCTTTCCCAGGGAGTCTTCTCTTCTCAGGAGGTGGCCAAAGTCTTGGAGCCTCAGCTTCAGGATCTGTCCTTCCAGTGAGCACTCAGGGCTGATTTCCTTCCGAATGGAGAGGTTTGATCTTCTTGCAGCCCATGGGACTCTCAAGAGTCTCCTCCAGCACCAGAATTCAAAAGCATCCATTCTTCAGCCATCAGCCTTCTTGATGGTCCAGCTCTCACTTCCATACATCACTACTGGGAAAACCATAGCTTTAACTATACGGACCTTTGTTGGCAAGGTGATGTCTCTGCTTTTTAAGATGCTGTCTAGGTTTGTCACTGCTTTTCTCCCAAGTGCTCTGGTCCAGGGGGCCACGAAGAGTCGTACACGTCTAAACGACTAAACAACAACAAACAAGCTATAGCTTAGGGCCTCACTCTCTTGTGGGCCCCCAAAAAATTTAAAGGGGAAAAACCTGGATGTACATTTCCTAAATATAAGATAAAAAACAAATAAAATAAACCTGGCTGCAGCAACAGTGGTTTGTTTTGTGTTGTGTAGGCTCCTGTGATGTAAGAAATGCTCCCTAAAATATCCCTGGTTTTCTCCTTTCTATATATAGGGTGCCTACATTCTGCATGGACTGGTTGCAGGGCAACACATCCAAATGGCTTGAGATACCTATGAGGTCCATCAATGACCATAGAGCATATATTCAACCCAAAAAACAGGGACAATTTGTTGTTGACAAAGGACAGCTGGACATATAAAGGGCCCCATTACCACCAGTACTGTAGAGCCTCATCAAACCTAAATTCAGCCCTGTGGTCAGGCTATAAATTTATTATTATTATTATGGAGATGAGGCAAGTTTGAACAACCATGGCAGGAGTTTATAAGATTTTGTCTGGCGCGGGGAAAGAGAGAAGTTCTCCTCCCTCTCTCTCGTAACGCTAGATCTCGCAGGCATCGCGCGAGGCTGAAGGCTGGACGACGCAGGGCAGATAAAAGGAAGTCCTCCTACATAGTTGAACTGTGGAACTCCCTGCCACAGGAAGCAGCGATGGACAGCTTTCAAAGACAATCAGAAAAATTCACAGAGGAGAGGACTCTCGTTTGGGAGGCAGCAAATGCTTCTGGATACGAGTCACTGGGAATTGCAAGAGGGGAGAGGGATCTTGGGTTCAAATCCTACTTATGAGTTCCCCCATTGGTTGACCACTCTGAGAACATGAGGCTGGACTGACCTGGCAGGCTCTCCCTATGTGATTAATAACATCATCAACAACATCAACAACAATAATGGAACCACAATTCAGGTGGAAGTCCTACTGTGACCCCGAAGGACCAGGTGCGCAGCCTGGGAGTCATTCTGGACTCACCGCTGTCCATGGAGGCGCAGGTCAGTTCTGTGTCCAGGGCAGCTGTCTACCAGCTCCATCTGGTGCGCAGGATGAGACCCTCCCTGCCCGCGGACTGTCTCACCAGAGTGGTGCATGCTCTGGTTATCTCTCGCTTGGACTACTGCCATGCGCTCTACGTGGGGCTACCTTTGAAGGTGACCCAGAAACTGCAACTAATCCAGAATGCGGCAGCTAGACTGGGGACTGGGAGCGGCTGCCGGGACCACATAACACCGGTTCTGAGAGATCTGAATTGGCTCCCAGTACATTTCCGAGCACAATTCAAAGTGTTGGTGCTGACCTTTAAAGCCCTAAACGGCCTCGGTCCAGTATACCTGAAGGAGCATCTCCACCCCCATCATTCTGTCCGGACACTGAGGTCCAGCTCCGAGGGCCTTCTGGCGGTTCCCTCCCTGCAAGAAGCCAAGTTACAGGGAACCAGGCAGAGGGCCTTCTCGGTGGTGGCGCCCGCCCTGTGGAACGCCCTCTTGCCAGATGTCAAAGAGAAGAACAACTGCCAGACTTTTAGAAGACATCTGAAGGCAGCCCTCTTTAGGGAAGCTTTTATTGTTTGATGTATTGCAGTATTTTAATATTTTTTTGGAAGCCGCCCAGAGTGGCTGGGGAAGCCCAGCCAGATGGGCGGGGTATAAATAATGAATTATTATTAATTATTATTATTATTATTACTCTATCGCCCAGAATCCCCAGCCCATCCTTGCAGCTAAACCCACTAAACACAACCAGCTCATCTTGCTTGGGCTTGGGAGGGGCCAGGTGACCGGCCCTCTCCTTCCCTTTTGTAAAGACAGGTTGGCCGACTTCGGAGGCAGCGACGCCCAGATCCTAGCAACACTCTCGCCCAGGTGAGTCAGCGCTCCCTGGTATCCGGCCTCTGAGACAAGCCAGAAATTTATCTCAAGCACTTTCGGGGCAGCAGGAACAACAAGCGTACCACTGCACATGTGCAAAGTTCCTTTCCCTCTTAAGGGAAGAGCTGGGACCGGGAGGGAAGGCTTTCCCGGGGACTGAGCGCCAGCACCTCTCAATTAAACCCCAGAACACTCTGACCTTGGCAGCCAACCTCCTCCCCTGAGAATGAGCCCGGCTTCGGCTGGGGAGGGCAGGATATAAATAAATTATTATTATTATTATTATTATTATCATTATTATTATTATTATTATTATTAATGGTCTGGTCTTCCACACAGCTCAGAGCAAGGGCTGCAGCTCAGTGAAAGGGCACCTGCTTGGGAGGCAGAAGGCTGAGGGTTCAACCCCCAACGGTATCTCCAGGTAGAGAGAGCCTCTGCCTGAAACCCTGGACAGGAATTGCTGCCAGCCCGTGTTGGCAACACTAAGCTCAATTGGTGTGACTCCATATGAGGTCGCTTTGAGCATTCCAACCCAGTAAAATGGGCAGGGTATGTATGTATGTATGTATGTATGTATGTATGTATGTATAAATAAATAAATATTCCTTTCATTCCCTTACTATCCTTATAATATCTGAAGAATTGTGCATGCACACTAAAGCTTATACAGTGGTACCTCGGGTTAAGTATTATTTGTTCCGGGGGTCCGTTCATAACCTGAAATTGTTCTTAACCTGAAGCACCACTTTAGCTAATGGGGCCTCCTGCTGCTGCTGCACCGCCGAAGCACGATTTCTGTTCTCATCCTGAAGCAAAGTTCTTAACCCGAGGTACTATTTCTGGGTTAGCGGAGTCTGTAACTTGAAGCGTATGTAACCTGAAGTGTATGTAACCCGAGGTACCACTGTACCAAGAACAAACTTAGTTGGTCTCTAAGTTGGGACGCGGGTGGCGCTGTGGGTTAAACCACAGAACCTAGGACTTGCCGATCAGAAGGTCGGCGGTTCAAATCCCCGCGATGGGGTGAGCTCCCGTTGCTCGGTCCCTGCTCCTGCCCACCTAGCAGTTCGAAAGCACCTCAAAGTGCAAGTAGATAAATAGGTACCACTCTGGCTGGAAGGTAAACAGCGTTTGTGTGTGCTGCTCTGGTTCACCAGAAGCGGCTTAGTCCTGCTGGTCACATGACCCGGAAGCTGTACGCCGGCTCCCTCGGCCAGTAAAGCGAGATGAGCGCCACAACCCCAGAGTCGGCCATGACTGGACCTAACGGTCAGGGGTCCCTTTACCTTTAAGGTGCTACTGGACAATTTTTAATTTTTTAAAAATATATTTACAGTCATACCTCGGGTTACAGATGCTTCAGGTTGCGTTTTTTCAGGTTGCGGACTGCCAAAACCCGGAAGTACCGGAATGGGTTACTTCTGGGTTTTGGCGGTCGCACATGCGCAGAAGCGCTAAATTGTGATCTGCACATGCGCAGAAGCACTGAATCACAACCCACACGTGCGCAGACGCGGCGCTGCAGATTGCGGACGCTGCGGGTTGCAGACATGCCTCCCGCACGGATCAGGTTCGCAACCTGAGCGTCCACTGTCTTCTTATACAAACATTGTTCAGCAGGGGGAACACTTGGCTTCCTGCTCTGACTTTTGACTGCCGATATTTTGAACTCTGAACTCAGATCCAAGTCCTGACGAAAGTTACTGATTTGCCGCACGGCCTCTTAATTTTTTTCTCCAAATTTGTCTCCGTCTCTCCCCCGTCTAACTGTTCTGAAACATCCACCGCAGTTCGAGGAACCGGGATGTTGGCATCCAAATTCAGAAATATTTTCCCCAGACTTGAGAGGACCCTGGTTTGCAGAGGCCATCTCTGATTTAGGGGAAGGAAATATTATATACGGTATACCCAGGGGCTGTAGAGGGACCTGGATAGTTCTTAAAAAACAATTAGTATTCTTTATATTTTGCCTTACACACACACACACCACTGAGCCCCAACTCAAGCTTGCCAAGGAGGGAGCAAGTCTTTCTTCTCTCGGAAGGGTGTTCCAAAGTTGTTTGGGGGCAGCCACCACCGAGAAGGCCCTGTCCAACGTCCTTGGGAGGGTCGTGGGACTGAAAAAATGGTATCCCCCAAGGATCTCAAGAACAGACAGGTTCACTGGCGAGAATGGCAAAAAGTTCATTTTGCATTTCATAAACCACTTTGAGGTTTGTTTGGAAAAAATAAAAATAAATGGTGTATACAGGAGCTGGGACTGAGCAACCGAACCGCTGACCTTCTGATTGGCAAGTCCTAGGCTCTGTGGTTTAACCCACAGCGCCACCCGTGTCCCAATAAAAATGTACGTATGTATGTATGTATGTGTGTGTGTGTGCATATATATATATATATATATATATATATATGCAGGTTTTGGTGTCCTCGGGTGTCTTCCCGTGTAAAAGTTGGGGTGTCTAGGCGACGTTTCGACGAGGTCTCACTCGTCATCTTCAGGCTGGTGCTTTCGGCTTCTTGTTACTGGAACAGAGCTCTGTTCCAGTAACAAGAAGC
>JAXCMG010000042.1:2614254-2651390 GCA_034642415.1 Podarcis siculus
CTTCAAAGGGAGCCCAGGAGGAGGGAATCCGCTGCAGCCGCAAGCAGTGGAGGATCCATGGTCCCCTTCCTTCCCTCCTCCGTAGTTGCTCTGAAGGAGGAAAGTGGGAGAGGAGCTACTTACACGAGTGTAAGCTGCTCCCCTCCCACTTTCCTGCTTCAAAGGGAGCCGGGGTGGAGGGAATGCGCTGCAGCCACGAGCAGCGGAGGATCCATGGTCCCCTTCCTTCCCTCCTCCGTGGTTGCTCTGAAGGAGGAAAGTGGGAGAGGAGCTGCTTACTCGAGTGTAAGCTGCTCCCCTCCCACATTGCCGTTTCAAAGCGAGCCGGGGTGGAGGGAATCTGCTGCAGCTTCCCCCACCTCCCGCAGAAGCCGCACGCTCTTTAAAGGGGCTGCGCGGCTTCTCCTGGCTTTTCTGGGAGGTGGGGGGATTCCCCCACCTCGTAGAAAAGCCCGCAGGAGCCGCGCAGCCTTTAAAGAGGGCCCCGCTCTTGGGGGCTTTTCCCCGAGGACGGAGAAGGGACTATGCGGCCAGTCAGTCCCTTCTCCCTCTTGGGGGAAAGCCCGCAAGAGCGCACGAAGCTTGTGTGTGGCTCTTGGCGGCTTTTCCCTCCTGCCTCCCTCCTGCATTCGCTCCATAGGACGCACACACATTTTCCCTTGCTTTTTAGGAGGGCAAAAGTGCGTCCTATGGTGCGAAAAATACGGTAGATAGATAGATAGATAGATAGATAGATAGATAGATAGATAGATAGATGATTTATTGGTCGAGGGAGCCGGCGTACAGCTTCCAGGTCATGTGGCCAGCAGGACTAAGCCGCTTCTGGCAAACCAGAGCAGCGCACAGAAACGCCGTTTACGTTCCCGCCGGAGCGGTACCTATTTATCTACTTGCACTTTGACGTGCTTTCGAACTGCTAGGTGGGCAGGAGCAACGGGAGCTCACCCCGTCATTACGGAGATTCGAACCTCCGACCTATATATAGAAAGGAGCAAACCCGTGATATTTTAGGGAGCAGGTGGGGCCAAGTATTACATCACAGGAGCCCACACAACACAAACCACTATCTTTTTGCTGGAGGAAGACACCCCGAGCTCTGCCGACATTAAAGGTAAAGGGACCCCTGAGCGTTAGGTCCGGTCGTGGCCGACTCTGGGGTTGCGGTGCTCATTTCGCTTTATTGGTTGAGGGAGCCGGCGTACAGCTTCCGGGTCATGTGGCCAGCAGAACTAAGCCGCTTCTGGCAAACCAGAGCAGCGCACGGAAACGCCGTTTACCTTCCTGCCAGAGCAGTACCTACTTATCTACTTGCACTTTGACGTGTTTTCGAACTGCTAGGGGGGCAGGAGCAGGGACCGAGGAATGGGAGCTCACCCCGTCGCGGGGATTCGAACCACCGACCTTCTGATCGGCAAGTCCTAGGCCCAGTGGTTTAACCCACTGCGCCACCCGCGTCCCTAGACCCCAACAAAACTTCAGGGAGAGCTTTCTGACGGTAAGAGCTGTTGAGCAGCGGAACGGACTCCCTCAGGGTCCCCATTCCGACCCCACAGCTTGTTCTCCGACCACGGAAGGCGGTGGTCAGCAGAGCCTCAGACGGCTGTCTCTCAGGGACTCTCCAGCTGCAATTCCTGCATCGCAGGAGGCGGGGTTGGACTAGATGACCCTGGGACCCCCTTCCAACTCTACCATTCTAGAATTCCATGACTTCAAAATACAGCGAGAAGCCCGGTCTGCTGGGAGAAGATTTATAATGAATTGGAAAAAATGTTGAAATATACATTTATTAAGAAACCAGAGGCCTTTCTTCTTGGAATAACAGGTTTAGAATTGCCCAAGAAAAACGTCAGATTGCTTTTGTATGCCACAACTGCAGCTAGAATTTTGTTAGCCAAGAATTGGAAAACACAAGAAGTCCCAACAGTGGAGGAATAGCAGATGAAGATGATGGACTTTTCGGAGCTAGCCGACCTGACTGGAAGAGTCTGCGACCAGAAGGAGGAGGAGTACCAGGAGGAATGGAGGAAATTCAAAGACTATGTACCGTATTTTTCACTCTATAAGACGCACCAGACCATAAGACGCACCTAGTTTTTGGAGGAGGAAAACAAGAAAAAAATAAATCTGAATCTCAGAAGCCAGAACAGCAAGAGGGATCTCTGCGCAGTGAAAGCAGCAATCCCTCTTGCTGTTCTGGCTTCTGGGATAGCTGCGCAGCCTGCATTCGCTCCATAAGACGCACAAACATTTCTCCTTACTTTTTAGGAGGGAAAAAGTGAGTCTTATAGAGCAAAAATACGGTAGTTAAATATGCTAAGATAATTTAAATAGAAATACTTTCAAACTCTAGATAGGCTTAGGATTTAAATATGTTCTGTTATAGAATAACATGTTTAAATTTAAAATGAAAAGAAAGAAAGACGTTAATCGATTAAGTAAAATTTATGAGAAATTTGTTTTGGAAAACCGTTATAATGATATATATCGAAACTCAGTCAAGGGGATTCCAGGAAGTCATATAACAATGTTATTAAGAGTGGAATAATTACAAACATAAAAAATTAGAAATTACTTGAAAGAAACAAATAGGCCTAGGATTAAACTAAGTTACAATTAAATAAATGGGATTTAGACTGTCAAGAAAGTGAGTAAGATGAACTATAATTGGAGATTGTTTGAGTTTCATAATGATATTGGAAAGCTGTTACTTTTAACTACAAGGAAACTCAGAAGGGAGGGACTAGAGGAAGTCAACCCAGATGTTTAAAAGGTTGGATTTGTGAAGAATTAAGTCTGGTGCTATTGTTTATCTGTTTATTGTTCATTTTTTCCCTGTTTTCGTGTATCATTCTGCTTTGTGGTTTGTGTTACCATTGTGGAAAATCTAATTAATTTTTTTAAAAAATAGTGGAATAATTACAGTTAGGATTTATGTTTGTTTGTTTGTTTATAAATTTTGGAAAATCAATAAAAAAATTTGAAAAGAGAAGCCCGGTCCGGTGATCAGGGACATGGACGCCTGAAACCCTGTCGTCAAAATGGCACCTTTGTCCTTCTCACCACGAGAATGCCACCCAGCCAAATTCCAGTTCCTGGGTGGGTGATACCAGGCAGCCCTTTTCCCAGCAAGCAGCCCCAAACCCAAACTGGGATTAGGATTCCCCCAGTCCTACCTTTTTCCTGGTCTCCCGGGGGTGGGGGGAGGGTGTTCAGGGGCTCCTGACGTCTCCCAGTTTGGCCTGGCGCTGGCTGGTGATCTTTGCCCTGTCAACACACCGCCTTCTGCAGGGAACGGTCAAATCTGAGAGCTTTCCAGAATCACAGAGCAGTGCCAGCAGCATCACGGGGGCACCCAGTTTCCGGGGTTTGCCCCCTCCCTCCCTGATAGCCAAGTTTACCCTCTGGCTTCCTTTTAAAAGTGGAAGTTTAGTCAACAGAGGAGGACCAGGGAGAGAACAGAACGTACCGAGTTAAACCCATTTCCCCACCCACAAAGATACAAAAATGAGGAAATGTTTTATTATAGATTATATACACACACACACACAAATACAGTGGTACCTCAGGTTACATACACTTCAGGTTACACACTCTGCTGACCCAGAAATGGTGCTTCAGGTTAAGAACTTTGCTTCAGGGTGAGAACAGAAATTGTGCTCCGGCGGTGCAGCAGCAGCAGGAGGCCCCATTAGCTAAAGTGGTGCTTCAGGTTAAGAACAGTTTCCGGTTAAGAACGGACCTCTGGAACGAATTAAGTACTTAACCCGAGGTACCACTGTATTTGGAATAGGTTTTATTAAAGATATTGGATTATTTTTTTTATTCAAAATTAAAACAAGACATATTATCCAAAAACACATCATCCTTGTCCCCCCCCCCATTTTTTCTTCCTCCCCCCCAAACCCCCACCCCCCTTCCCTCAGTTCCTGTCTTTGATTTCTCCAAGAATGCTGTTTTCTGCATGTTACAAAGTTGTATAGATCCTCAAACTATTTAGCTGATTATTATCAATAAAAAGTTTGTGAATGTTTATTCAAAACCTGCCAAGAATTCCAGTTCACTTGGTTGCGTCTTCAGATACTTTGCAAAGGGTTCCCATTCATCTTTAAAGTCACAGGTATCCTTGTCCTGTAGCTTATAAGTCAATTTTGCCAGTTCTGCATAGTCCATCAGTTTTTCTTGCCATGATTCTTTAGTTGGGGTTTCTTCAGTCTTCCATCCTTGTGCTACCACAACTCTCGCAGCCGTTGTCGCATACATGAAGATGTTTTTCAGCTTTTTTGGCTGGTTTTTCCCTACAATCCCCAACAAAAATGCCTCAGGTTTTTAAACAAATGTTAAATGGAACATTTTCTTCAATTCATTGTATATCATTTCCCAAAATTTTTTAATTACCTTACAATCCCACCACATATGATAAAATGTCCCCTCCTTTTCCTTACACTTCCAACATATATTTGAACTAGTTTTGTACATCTTCCCTAACTGCACTGGTGTCGTGTACCATCTGTACATCATCTTCATGTAATTCTCCTTCAATAGGGAACAATCTGTAAATTTTAAATCAGTTTTCCATAATTTTCCTCAATCTTCCATCATAATGTTGTGACCTACATCTTGTGCCCATTTAATCATAACCGATTTTACCTCTTCATCTTTCATCTCCCATTCTAATAATATGCTGTATGCGGCCTTCAATAATTTCACTTTCCCTTCGATCACTTCCGTTTGAAACCTAGATCTTGTATAACTGAATCCTTTCTTGCTGTCTTCTTTATGTGATTCAACTGTAGCAGGAAACCCCCCCCCCAATCATTCAGTTTGTACAAACTTCACACACACTCACATTCACACACTACATACGCTACGCTTCTGTTATAAATTCATGGAAAATCAACCATACATCGGATTTGCACTGTTCCACTTTTATTTTACTCCATGAAGGAAGGACTCCAAAATGGGGAAGGTTTGATACAGGGCACCCACAATCCCTTCAGCATACCAGCACATCCACAGGAGCCCTGCCCAGTTGCTATGCCAACCCTGATGGTCCCAGACAGAAGACCATCAGGATCACAAAGAACTTGCATATGGAAGTGGATTCAGCATGGACTGGAACAAAGGACAATGATCAGCTCTTCCCTCTGGGGGCAGGATACTGCCAACTCCCTTTTGTCCTCTGGAAAGTACTCATGGAGAGGGGGAAAGGGGGGACCAGCCAGGTGACAGGACACTCAGGTTACCACCACAACCCCTCCCTCAACCCCTCCTTTCTGTGATGTATGAATGATGTTTCTAGGGGTGGTCTTGATCTACAGGGTGGGAATTTCAAAAGTCTTTATAAGACCTTGCACACCATTTTTTCTGTGTCCTTCCTTTTTCCTGCAACTGAGGGGAGCACCCTGTTGCAACAGATCAATAAAGGCCAAGCGTACAGGCTGCTGTTTTGCTCCAAGTTATCCTGGTTGGTGCCTTTGTTTTTGTCCAAGGGAGCCCTCGGATTTTCCCGTTAACAATATAGTTGTCGATAATGCAACCAACTCTGAAAGTGGTTTTTAATCTCATCATAACAAGATATTGGATATTTGATGCTAACCTTTGTATCCCTCCCCCACAAAAAAAACCTACTCTAAATACAGATCTAGGCGCAGACCATCTCCCAACTCAAACTAGTTCGTTAAGAAAATCCCCAAACTGGGTTCTATGAGTGACTCTGGGTCAGCTCCCTGCGGTAGTTTATTGTACGTTGTTTTTAAATTGTACATTGCTTTCAAATTTATTGTTGTACATTGTTTTGATTGATTGTTTTCCTTCTGTGACTGTACCCCCAAGTGTGTTTCATAAGCTGGTCTCCGACCGTAATAAGTTATCTATCTAATCTAAATAGAAACACAAACTAAAAGGAAGAAAATAAAGGGGAAAGGGAGAAGGAAAAAAGAGAATTTCCAAATCTTTGTTTGTCAGCTATACACCGAAAATTGTTCAAAACATCTATTCCAAGATAGCACCCGTTTTCTATAAACCAATACTTTCTTCAGTTCTTAAACCCAGATATCATAATTTTTGTTTTCTTTTTCTCTCAAAAAGTCTATAAGAGTTTCCAGTCGTTAGTAAATATTGACAATGGTTTTTCTCTGATTAAACACCTCAGCTAAGACCAATCATTTTAACAATAATTCCTCCATGTTAGGTAATGGTGAATCGTTCGATCTTTGTGCATATAAAAGCCCTGCCGCTGTGCTCATGTATTGAAATAATGTTCTATAGTCTTTTTCCAATTACATATCCATTATTCCTAACAGGAAAAGTATTGGCTTCAACTGAATGCTAAGCTTTAAAATCTTCTGCATCGGTGTATGTATTTGTACCCAGTATTTCTTAGCTTTTTTACACGACTACCAAGCATGATAAAACATCTCTTCCTATTTTGCACACTTCCAGCAAACATTTGGAACATTCTAGATAATTTCACCAGAGTTGGATACCATGGATACACTGTTTTATTTTAAAAGTTACAGTATTTAAGATCAAAACACAATGTGAATTTTAATCCTGTAATCCATCTGCAAATTTTTTGCCCATTTAATTAAATTCCCACATGAAAGACGTTTAGAGAACTGCTGGATGAATTATTTGGTTTTCTATCATCTATCTATCTATCTATCTATCTATCTATCTATCTATCTATATCTATCTACCTTTCTATCTCTATAATTTTTTAATTAAATTTTCTGTTTTACAATTTAGAATACTCATTTCACATCCTTAAGATATCAATGACTTCCCATCTTCTCTTTCCATGGATAAATTTAAATATCACAAATCCCTGCATATTTTACAAAAACTATACCATTCAGTATTCCACTACAGTCGTACCTCGGAAGTCCAACGGAATCCGTTCCAGAAGTCTGTTCAACTTCCAAAACGTTCGGAAACCAAGGCACGGCTTCTGATTGGTTGCAGGAAGTTCATGCCGCAGAATCCGTGTCAGACGTTCGGGTTCCAAAGAACGTTTGCAAACTGGAACAATCACTTCAGGAGCCAAAACGTTAAGAATCACAAGCTGTTTGGGATCCAAGCTGCACCTATCAAAACTTGTTTACACTGTTGAATTTATCTGAATGCTGCTGGCGTTTTCACTGGATGAATTATTTGTGTTTCTCCCTGTTTATCTGTTATTTATTTAATGTACTTCTTTACCACTTAAGGCAGCCTCTAAGTGTTTTTAAAAGTGGGCTTGGGGTAAAAGGACATAAGAACATAATACAGTAGTACCTCAGGTTACAGACGCTTCAGGTTACAGACTCTGCTAACCCAGAAATAGTACCTCGGGTTAAGAACTTTGCTTCAGGATGAGAACAGAAATTGTGCTCTGACGGCACGGTGGCAGCAGGAGGTCCCATTAGCTAAAGTGGTGCTTCAGGTTAAGAACAGTTTCAGGTTAAGAACGGACCTCCGGAACGAATTAAGTACGTAACCAGAGGCACCACTGTAATAGCTTGCTCCATCAGGCCAACAACCCATCTAGTCTAGCGTCCTGTCCTTGCGGAGGCTAACCAGACATCCATTATGGGAAAGAGGCAGGATCTGACCCCCAGAGCCACTCTCACCTCCTGCAGTTTCCAACAGCTGATTCAGAAGCATCGCAGCCTCCAACCATGGAGGCAGACCAGAACCATCATGGCTAGTTACTGTCAATAGCCTTCCTTTCCATGAATTTGTCTAGTCCTCTTTTAAAACATTAAAAGCTTCCCTAAACAGGGCTGCCTTCAGATGTCTTCTAAAAGTCAGATAGTTGTTTATTTCCTTGACATCTGACGGGAGGGTGTTCCACAGGGCGGGCGCCACCACCAGGAAGGCCCTCTGCCTGTTTCCCTGTAACCTCACTTCTCGCAGGGAGGGAACCGCCAGGAGGCCCTTGGAGCTGGACCTCAGTGTCTGGGCTAAATGATGGGGGTGGAGATGCTCCTTCAGGTATACTGGACCGAAGCCGTTTAGGGCTTTCAAGGTCAGCACCAACACTTGTGAATTGTGCTCGGAAACGTACTGGGAGCCAATGTAGGTCTTTCAATACCAGTGTTACGGGGTCTTGGCGGCCGCTCCCAGTCACCAGTCTAGCTGCCGCATTCTGGATTAATTGTGGTTTCCAGGTCACCTTCAAAGGTAGCCCCACATAGAGCGCATGGCAGTAGTCCAAGCGAGAGATAACCAGAGCATGCACCACTCTGGCCAGACAGTCTGCGGGCAGGGAGGGTCTCATCCTGCGTACCAGATGGAGCTGGCAGACAGCTGCCCTGGACACAGAACTGACCTGCACCTCCATGGACAGCGGTGAGTCCAAAATGACTCCCAGGCTGCGCACCTGGTCCTTCAGGGGCACAGTTGCCCCATTCAGGACCAGGGAGTCCCCCACATCTGCAAGAGGGGCAGAGAGGGAGAAGAGAATGTTCCTCTGTCCACTTCCTCCAGCTTCATAAACTCCCATCCCCTTTTCCCCAAACCCTGTGACCTCAGCAGTGGAACAAGCTGAAAGTGGAATTATTTATGGCACATTTTATCCGGCAATGTTTCTCCACGTGGCCAAGAGCTTTGTTCCAGCTTCCTCTTTTGCACTGAGCTGGTAGGGGAAAGCTGCTGACGGAGACATCTTTGGGGTTTGTCATTTCCCTAGAATTCAGGGGCACACCTACAGAAGTCATTCTAGGTCATGAAGGACAGCCGGGTCATGATTCACAACAACACAAAATTAACTTATGAGACTCATTCCTGCAAGACGTGTGGCTTGGGGAGTAATGGTGCATTTTGTATAGTGTGTGCACACTCAGAAGGTGACCTCCATACCATCCTAAATATCTTCTCAGAAGCTTACGAAAAGCTTGGCCTGTCACTCAACATCCAAAAAACCAAAGTGCTGCACCAACAAGCACAAAATAACCCCTCTGCAGCGCCACAAATCCAACTCAACGGTGTAACGTTGGAAAATGTCAATCACTTCTCCTAACTGGGCAGTTATCTTTCCACAAGGGCCGATACTGATGCCAAAATCCAGCATTGCCTGAGCTCTGCGAGTGTGGCTTTCTCCCGATTGAACTGCAGAGTGTTTGAGGACCGGGACATTCGCAGGGAAACCAAAATGCTTGTTTACAAAGCTATTGTACTACCAACCTTACTGTCTGCTTGTGAAACATGGACCACTTATAAACAGCATCTCCAACTCCTCAAAAGATTCCATCAACGGCGTCTCCGAAAATTTTTACACATCACTTGGGAAGACAGGCCCGTGTACTGGAAGCAGCAAAATTCATCAGTGTTAAAGCAATGATTCTTCAACATCCACTTTGTTGGACTGGTCACGTTGTGCGGATGCCTGATGGTCGTCTTCCAAAGCAACTACTCTATTCCAAACTTAAAATGGAAAGCATAATGCTGGTGGTCAACAAAAGAGGTTTAAGGACTCTCCCAAGGAAAACCTTTAAAATATGTAGTATAAACACCAACAACTGGGAAACACTGGCCTGCGAACGCCACAGTTGGAGAACAGCCTTTGCCAAAGGCTTTGTCGTGGGCTTTGAAGACACTTGAACTCAGGACGCAAGGGAGAAACATGCTAAGAGGAAGGCACGCTTGGCAAATCCACACCGTGATCAACTCCCGCCCGGAAACCAGTGTCCCCACTGTGGAAGGACGTGTGGATCCAGAATTGGCCTCCACAGTCACTTACGGACACATTGTTAAAACTGCGTTCATTGAAGACAATCTTACTCGGCTACAAGTCACAGAAGAAGAAGAAGAAGAAGAAGAAGAAGAAGAAGAAGAAGAAGAAGGTGTGTTTTTAAATGGAGGTGCTCATCAGGATGGCTCACACTTCCACATTCTCAAGGAGCGCCCCAAAATGTAGTGGGGAGGAGAGGAGAGAGAGAGATTTGTGACTGTAAAAGGTAAAGGTAAAGGGACCCCTGACCATTAGGTCCAGTCGTGGCTTGCTCTGGGGTTGCGGTGCTCATCTCGCTTTACTGGCCGAAGGAGCCGGCATACAGCTTCCGGGTCATGTGGCCAGCAGGACTAAGCCGCTTCTGGTGAACCAGAGCAGCACACACAAACGCTGTTTACCTTCCAGCCAGAGTGGTACCTATTTATCTACTTGCACTTTGAGGTGCTTTAGAACTGCTAGGTTGGCAGGAGCAGGGACCGAGCAACAGGAGCTCACCCCGTCATTGCGGGGATTTGAACCGTCAACCTTCTGATCGGCAAGTCCTAGGCTCTGTGATCTAACCCACAGCGCCACCCGCGTCCCATGTATAGTATAGGTAGGTATTATATGGAGTAATGTAGGTATTTTTACGTTATGAAAATTAGGTAGTGTGTTGTGTATGTGTATTGTGTAAATGTATGTGTATGTGTTTTATATGTTAATAAAATAAAATAATAAAATAAAAAGCCATATGAGACCACTTTGAACAGCCCCGGCTTCCCCCAAAGGATTCTGGGAGCTGTCGTTTTATTCAGGTGCCGAGAGTTGTGAGGAGACCCCCTTATTCCCCTCACAGAGCCCCCCCTTGCTCCTCGTCTTGAAGTCTGTTTCGAAGTCCTGCCCCAAAAGGCACCCTCTGTGCATGAGAATTTGCGAGGACATTGCCCACCCAATCCCAGTTCCCTGGAGGTCCAAACTGGGTTTAGGAGCCCTGCCCCAGCCCTACCTTTGCCTCTTTATTCGTTTCCCAGGCAGGGGTGGGTCAGGGTTTCTGTCCATCCGCCTGACATTCGTGGGTTATCTTGGCCCATGTGCTTCCTTCTCCCGGGGGACGGTCATATTTAGAGCTTTCCAAAACCGCAAAGCGGTGACAGGAGGGGAAGCCCAACCTCTGGGTTGCCCCCCCCCCATAGTTGAACTGGGGCTAAGTTCACCCTCAGGCATTCCTTGAAAAGTGGAAGTTGAGCCGAAAGAGGGGAACCAGAAAGCAAACAAAGCATAGAAGCCAAGATCACGTTTCCTCTTTTGAAACAATTTGGTGTCTCCAGTGGGAATGAGTTCCACAGTCTGCGTGAAGAGGCCCTTTCTTTTATATACCCTAAATCTTCCAAGGCTCAGCTTCATTGGGTGTCTGCAAGTTCTGGAGTTAAGAGAGAGGAAAACTTTTTACTGCAGAAGCTCATTCCCTCCAACATTTCTCGGTTCACATAGACGTCACATTGAGCAGAAAAAAATTGTTGTTGTTGTTGAGTCATTTAGTCGTGTCCGACTCTTTGTGACCCTCTGGACCAGAGCACGCCAGGCACTTCTGTCTTCCACTGCCTCCCGCAGTTTGGTCAAACTCATGCTGGTAGCTTCGAGAACACTGTCCAACCATCTCGTCCTCCGTCGTCCCCTTCTCCTTGTGCCCTCCATCTTTCCCAACATCAGGGTCTTTTCCAGGGAGTCTTCTCTTCTCATGAGGTGGCCAAAGTCTTGGAGCCTCAGTTTCACAATCTGTCCTTCCAGTGAGCACTCAGGGCTGATTTCCTTCAGAATGGAGAGGTTTGATCTTCTTGCAGTCCATGGGACTCTCCAGAGTCTCCTCCAGGACCATAATTCAAAAGCATCCATTCTTCGGCGATCAGCCTTCTTGATGGTCCAGCTCTCACTTCCATACATCACTACTGGGAAAACCAGAGCTTTAACTATACGGACCTTTGTTGGTAAGGTGATGCAGAAAAATGGAGTGAAATTAACCTGCCTTGAGTCCTTGTCAGGTAAAAAGGCGGGTAATACTACTACTACTACTACAACAACTAATAATAATAATAATAATAGAAACTGTGAGAATGATCAGGAACATACCAGAGAGTCAATCCTATTGAACTCAGTGGGATTTAGTTCCCAGTAAAAATGCTTAGGATCGCAGTGTAAGGCTGCCCAGTCTTTACCCAGTTACCTGGGAGTAAGCTCCATCGAATACAGTGGTACTTACTTCTGAGTAGACAGTGCAAGGCTCCATTTACAATAAAGGAATCAACACTAAACGCGTTTCCTAAAAAAATTGCTAGCTGCTGAAGCGTTGCAGTGAAAGAACTGGTGACATTTTCCTTCAAAATTATACGTAGGAAGCGCTTCACCATTTCCTTCCTTTGGCGCAGGGATTTTATTTTCAGTATGGACAGGACCCTGCGCTAAAACAAAAGGTAAGATATTCTGAGCTCCGAATAAGAAAGCAGAAGCTGATGGAGGAAAATGAGGTTGAGGAGAGCATATTTTGTTCACGACGCAATGCAGGGGTCTGTAAAAAGCGGGTGAACGACGAATGCTTTTTCTGCAGGAAAACATCCAGTGTGGAAGTATCCTGAGGCTATTTAGTGTCGTGAGGGAAGCCGTCTGGGCAAAGGGGGGGGGGGACAGTAGAGTTTTATAGAATTGTAGAGTTGCAAGGGACACCTTATTATTATTATTATTATTATTATTATTATTATTATTTGTTTGTACCCTGCCCATCTGGCTGGGTTTCCCCAGCCACTCTGGGCGGCTTCCACAGAGACCAAAAATACACTAAAATGTCACACATTAAAAACTTCCCTGAACAGGGCTGCCTTAAGATGTATTCTGAATGTCAAGTAGTTGTTTATTGCTTTGACATCTGATGGGAGGGCGTTCCACAGGGCGGGTGCCACTACTGAGAAGGCCCTGTGCCTGGTTCCCTGTAACCTCGCAGGGAGGGAACCGCCAGAAGGCCCTCGGAGCTGGACCTCGGTGTCCGGGCTGAACGATGGGGGTGGAGATGCTCCTTCAGATATACTGGGCCTTTGAGGCCATTTAGGGCTTTCAAGGTCAGCACCAACACTTTGAATTGTGCTCAGAAACGTCCTGGGAGCCAATGGAGGTCTTTCAAGACCGGTGTTATGTGGTCTCGGCGGCCGCTCCCAGTCCCCAGTCTAGCTGCCACATTCTGGATTAGATGACCTAGGGGTCATCTAGCTCAACCCCCGCAATGCAGGAATCACAGCTACAGAATCCCTGAAAGTTGGCTATCTACCCTCTGCTCAGAAACTTCCAGTAATAACACGGTGCCTGGTAAGAGGCAGGGGGGTGAGGGGTTTCTCCTCTTCCATGGTACTAAAAGTTGAAATTCTTGGGTGGTGGATTCAGGACAGCCAGGGCCAGATTTAGGTTTGATAAGGCCCTCAGCTACAGAAGGTAACGGGGCCCTTTCTATGTCCAGCTGTCCTTTGCCAACAACAAATTGTCGCTGGTTTTTTGTGCTGAATATATGCTTGATGGTAATTTATGGACCTCATAGGTATCTCAAGCCATTTGCACATAACAAAATATGTACCGGTATTTTATCAAAGTACTGTATTTTTCCGTGTACAAGACTATATTTTCCCCCCTAAATTTTTGAAGTTTAAAATAAGGGGTCATCTTCTACACACATAAAGTATAGTTCATTTTCTTAATTTTGAGTCCCCCCAAATAGGGGGCGTCTTATACCTGGAAAAATACGGTAATTGTTGAACTGAAATACAATTAAGAAGAAGTATATTAATAGTGAAATAATTACCAGTGATATTTGAGGGAGCAGGCGGGGCCCATGACTTACATCGTAGGAGCCTACACAACACAAAACACTGTTGCTCTAGGTGGGTTTTGGTTTATTTGATTTTTATCTTATACAGTGATACCTCGGGTTACAAATGCTTCGGGTTACAAATACTTTGGGTTACAAACTCTTCTAACCCAGAAATAGTACCTCGGGTTACAAACTTTGCCCCAGGATGAGAACGGAAATTGCACGGTGGCAGCAGGAGGCCCCATTAGCGAAAGCACGCCTTAGGTTAAGAACGGTTTCGGGTTAAGAACGGACCTCCGGAACAAATTAAGTTCGTAACCCGAGGTACCACTGTATTTTGGAAATGTACATCCAGTTGTTTTTTTCCTTTTAATTTTTTTTTGGGGGGGGCCAAGAGAGTTGGTCCCAAAGCTATAGCTTGTTTAGCTTATACGTAAATCCGGCACTGGGGACAGCCAAAAACAAAGTGAGTTTTCTTCAGACACTAGATTACTACATTACACAATTTGGTGTTGGAAGATGGAAGGAGGACGGCAGCCGCAGACTTAGAAAATGTTGACTTTCAATTTGTCCGACAGGTTTATCCATGTTTGTATCTGGCAATTAGCTACTGTAAATGGACCCTCAGAAGGCTGATGGCCGAAGAATGGATGCTTTTGAATTCTGGTGCTGGAGGAGACTCTTGAGAGTCCCATGGACTGCAAGAAGATCCAACCTCTCCATTCTGAAGGAAATCAGCCCTGAGTGCTCACTGGAAGGACAGATCCTGAAGCTGAGGCTCCAAGACTTTGGCCACCTCATGAGAAGAGAAGACTCCCTGGAAAAGACCCTGATGTTGGGAAAGATGGAGGGCCCAAGGAGAAGGGGACGACGGAGGATGAGATGGTTGGACAGTGTTGTTGAAGCTACCAGCATGAGTTTGACCAAACTGCGGGAGGCAGTGGAAGACAGAAGTGCCTGGCATGCTCTGGTCCAGGGGGTCACGAAGAGGCGGACACGACTAAACAACTAAACAACAACAAATGGACCCTCCATCTTCAGGGGCAGTCTACCTCTGTATAGCAGTTGCCAGCAGGATGAAAAGCAAGTGGTTGGGACAGTTGTCTTCCTACTCTCCAGGGAGCTTCCTAGAAGTATCTCTCATTGCCTGGAGGGGGGGGTGGGAGGAGGCTGGGGTCCTGATTCATCCGGCCTCTTCAGATGTCCTTACTTTGCAATGGCAGGATAAATCACAGCTCTTTTTCACAACAGGAAAGGCCTGCAAAATGCCACCAAATTTTACTGGAATGGCATGTGCCACGATGGCACTGAGTCCATGAATACCACAAAGGGGAGTGTTTTGCTCTAGCTTCCCCTTTTCCCCCAAGCTGGAAGGGGAAAGTTGCTGATATAAAAACAATTTCTTGTGTGTGTGTTTCTGTGTGTAATCTTCTCAGAATCCAGGGTTCCACCTACTGTACAGAAGTCATTTTTGGTCACATAGAACAGCAGGATAAAGGTAAAGGGACCCCTGACCATTAGGTCCATTCGTGGCCGACTCTGGGGCTGCGGCACTCATCTCGCTTTACTGGCCGAGGAAGCCGCTTCCGGGTCATGTGGCCAGCATGACTGAGCCGCTTCTGGTGAACCAGAGCAGCACACGGAAACGCCGTTTCCCTTCCCGCCAGAGCAGTACCTATTTATCTACTTGCACTTTGACGTGCTTTTGAACTGCTAGGTTGGCAGGAGCAGGGACTGAGCAACGGGAGCTCACCCCGTCGCGGGGATTCGAACCACCAACCTTCCGATCAGCAAGTCTTAGACTCTGTGATTTAGACCACAGCGCCACCTGCGTCCCAGAACAGCAGGATAATGATGCACAAAACAAGGGGGGGTCCCATCTCCCCATGACACAGAATTTGCTTTTGGGTTTCGTTCCTGCAAGACCTTCCAGTTTCCCCTTTTTAAGCAGGGTGGTTCTGCTTTCTTTGAAGGTGCCCCAGGTTCTGCCATTGTTCCAGGGCTGTAACTATCATTTTTTGCCATGCAGCATAGGAAATCTGTCCCTGGTAGACCACCACTGTGTGTATCTCTGTTTTCACCCGTGATACTTGGAGGCTGTTAGTGATGTATGGAAGTGAGAGCTGGACCATCAAGAAGGCTGATCACCAAAGAATGGATGCTTTTGAATTCTGGTGCTGGAGGAGACTCTTGAGAGTCCCATGGACGGCAAGAAGAACAAACCTCTCCATTCTGAAGGAAATCAGCCCTGAGTGCTCACTGGAAGGACAGATCCTGAAGCTGAGGCTCCAAGACTTTGGCCACCTCATGAGAAGAGAAGACTCCCTGGAAAAGACCCTGATGTTGGGAAAGATGGAGGGCGCAAGGAGAAGGGGACGACGGAGGACGAGATGGTGGGACAGTGTTCTCGAAGCTGCCAGCATGCGTTTGACCAAACTGCAGGAGGCAGTGGAAGACAGGAGTGCCTGGCGTGCTCTGGTTCAGGGGGTCACGAAGAGTCGGACACGACTAAACGACTAAACAATAACAACTTGGAGGCTGTAGAGTAACGCCACATTCAGAAGTGCAGGTTCCCTTCACGGTAGTAGTAGTAGTAGTAATAATAATAATAATAATTTATACCCCGTCCACCTGGCTGGGTTTCCTCAGCCACTCTGGGCGGCTCCCAACAGAATATTAAAAACACGATAAAACATCAAACATTAAAAACTTCCTGTCAGGGGCTCAGGGGCAGAGCCAATGAGGAAAGAGGAATGGGAGAGCGAAGGGGAAGAATCTGAGGGGAGCTTAGGAGGGTATGACAGTGACCCGGGAGATTCCATGAGTCTCTCCAGTGAATCAGAAGATTCCCAGAAAGAGGCGCCCAGGGTCAGGGCAAGGGGGGCCAGCGGTGAGTCCCCAAGCGGCAGCTGGAGATCAGGGACAGCTTCCCCGCCAGAGAGAAGAGGGGGGGAAGAAGCCCACAGATCAAACCCAGCATCTTCTCCAGCAGGGAGAGAGAGTGAGTCAGAGCTGACCACGCCTCCGTCGGAGAGTGGAGGGGCGGAGCGGAAGTCAGTTGCAGCCAGCCCCCCCGAAGGGGGGAGCAGTGACAGGAGCAGTGTAGCCGTTAGGAGGAAAGTGACCGGCTGGGCGCGCGCGCCAAGTTCAAATGTGCAGGCGCGCGAGCCAGCAGAAAATCCGGATTGGGAGCCGGGTCCCAAAGCCCGCCGGAGACAGGGGGAGGAGTCGGAGGAATCCGCTTCCGAAGAGTCCAGGAGGGGTGGGACCCCAGAGGGCAGGAGGGCCCAGAGGAGAAAGGAGCAAAGGGAGGGGAGGAAGAGGTGGAGCAAAGCTCGGGTGTTAAACTGGTGTAGGGGAGGGGAAGAGTCAGACGGAGCTTCGGCGGTCTAGAGCACGGACGTAGGGTTGCGCGCCACGGATGTAAAACCAACAATGAACTTCAATAAAGACTTTTGTATATAAAGAGACACTGGCGTTGGTCCTTTGTGAGCTGGGACCTGAGGCAGCCCTGACACTTCCCTAAACAGAGCTGCCTTCAGATGTCTTCTAAAAGTCATATAGTTGTTTATTTCCTTGACATCTGGTGGGATGGAGTTCCACAGGGCAGGCGCCACCACCAAGAAGGCCCTCTGCCTGGTTCCCTGTAGTTTCACTTTCACAGGGAGGGAACTGCCCGAAGGCCCTCGGAGCTGGACCTCAGTGTCTGGGCTGGACGATGGGGATGGAGACGCTCCTTCAGGTAAACTGGGCTGAGGCTGTTGGAGAATTACAGCGCCTGTTGTGGCTGTAGAGTCTGATATGGGAGAGACATCTTTTGTTGCAACTGGGGCGACCGAAGGTGTCACCTTCAAAGGTAGCCCCACATAGAGCGCATGGCAGTAGTCCAAGCGGGAGATAACCAGAGCATGCGCCACTCTGGCAAGACAGTCTGCGGGCAGGGAGGGTCTCATCCTGCGTACCAGATGGAGCTGGTAGACAGCTGCCCATCTTCCAAGGAAGTCCATTTCACCGTCAAACAGCCCTTCCCATCAGAAAGTTCTTCCTCATGTTTAATAGGAATCTCGTTTCTTGTAATTTGAATGTGCCGTAATCTTGTTTCTTAGAAGTGTCTACTATTTTTAAAGTCTGCTTTGATGGCTACTTTAAATGAACATTTTGCAAGCTGCATAGAGATTTTCCGATTCAGCAGCGTATAAATCTTGCTAAATGAACGAAGCGCTCAGCAGGAAACCAGAGTGCAGAGTCATGCTTCTGGGGGTCACTAACAAGGCCACCAGTCTGTGGGCATCTCAGGGGTCCAGGACTGCTTGGGCTCCTTCAAATCTAAGTCACCCACTGCAATGCCCTCTCAATGCACCTTTCTTTTTGCGCTACCTACACCTCAACTCGTATACTTAAAGCTCTGGTTTTCCCAGTAGTGATGTATGGAAGTGAGAGCTGGACCATCAAGAAGGCTGATCATCGAAGAATGGATGCTTTTGAATTCTGGTGCTGGAGGAGACTCTTGAGAGTCCCATGAACTGCAAGAAGATCAGACCTCTCCATTCTGAAGGAAATCAGCCCTGAGTGCTCACTGGAAGGACAGATCCTGAAGCTGAGGCTCCAAGACTTTGGCCACCTCAGGAGAAGAGAAGACTCCCTGGAAAAGACCCTGATGTTGGGAAAGATGGAGGGCACAAGGAGAAGGGGACGACGGAGGACGAGATGGTGGGACAGTGTTCTCGAAGCTACCAGCATGAGTCTGACCAAACTGTGGGAGGCAGTGGAAGACAGGAGGGCCTGGCGTGCTCTGGTCCAGGGGGCCATGAAGAGGCGGACATGACTAAACGACTAAACAACAACAACTCCTCAGCTCTGCCTTGGGCTGGGTCAGGGCTTCAGAGAAGCCATTGGCAGTGCAGGATGATCTCTGTCTCAGATGCTAGAGAGGTCTGATCTAGCCTGTGGTCCTGGTGGAAAGGGGGGAAATTACAGCTTGCTTTTTTCTTTGCTTTTGTCTTTCTGGCTTCCTCTTGTTTATTGTGATATTTCCAGACGGTTTTAAGAACTTCCGAAACCTTGGGGATTTAGCCCGAGAGAGGGCAAGAAGACTAAGAAAATACTGATTCCATAGACGAGTTCATAAGGAATAGCCCAACTGGGGCAAGAAGAATTAAGAATCATCTATTGGGCTAAACAGGACATTGTAACACTATAATCCAATAATTGACTATAATCCAATAATTGACTATTGTATTGATTAAGACTGCTGGGGGGCTCTTGGGACCTCTGGTAAAATTATTAGGACCCTCTGATGCTGGGGTCCTCTGATGTCTGAGGATTACAACCTAATTTAGAAAAGTGTCCTGGGAAGAATTATAACTTAATTACCCATTTCTTGCTTTCTGTTAACCCCTCCTTTTTCTCTTTTTGAACCTACTGAGTTGGGGAAATAAGATATTGCAGTCTAAAATGTCCCATGTGCCGAAGAAAGGGGGGAATGGGGGGACTCCGGCAGAGAGAAAGGGGTCAAAGCAAGAATCGGATTTTAGATCAGAGATATTAAGGATGTTTGCAGATATCAGACAAAGTGAAAAGAATTTGGAAACAAAGATAGAGCAGGTAGATTTAAAGATCGGGAATGTGGATAAGAAAATAGATGAAACAGTAAACGAACTGAAGGGACAAATTAAAGAAGTATCCAAAAGAACTCATGTGTTAGAGGAAGGAATGAAAAGGACGAAATTGGACTTGAAAGATTTAAAGAGAGAAGAGGATAAAATTAGGGCAGGACTATTGGAAACCAATAAGGCTCAAGAAGAACTGTGGGATGCCATCTCCATGAACGAACTCCAGCAACGGGAGGTTAACTTAAGGTTAAGGGGGATAGTAGAGAGTCAAGGAGAAAATATTAGGCAAAAAGTTGTGAACGAATTAGCACAATGGCTGGAGCTTCAAGTAGAGGAGGTGGCAAACACAGTACAGAATGTTTTTAGAATGAAAGTGAGGACAACTAAACCAAAGAAATATCCAGGGGACTGCCTTATAACATTTAAGGATAGAGATATGAGAAATTTGGTACTTCAAAAAAACAGAGAAAAGAGATTATCTATTGACGGAAATTATATAATTATATTCAAAGACATTCCAGTTAGATTATTAAAACGGAGAGATCCTTATAAAGGACAGGCACAGATTCTTAAAAAGAATAATATAGAGTTTAGATGGGAGTTCCCGGAAGGGATATCTTTCACTTACAAAAATAAAAAGCACAGACTGACCAGCCCGGAAGAAATAGGTAAATTTCAAAGGAAATATAAAGAACTACTGATAGAGGAGGAGGAGGAAATTAAAGGTGCAACAGGAGGAGTGGAAGTAAAAGGACAACAGGCTGGGGGACAGAGGAGAAAAGTTGGAGAAGAATTGGACGAGGAAGAAGAGGAAGAGGAGGTGGAGGACAGGGAGGAAGAAGAGGGAAGATTATAAATCAAATAATTAAAAAATTAAAAATTGGAGAGAGATATTTTTATTAATAAGAAGCAAAATGACACTAAAGTTATGGAATTGGAATATTAATGGATTGAACGATAAAAAAAAACGGAATAAGGTGGAACAGTTTTTAAAGAGGAAAAAGTTAGATGTGATCTGCTTGCAGGAGACACATGTGGCAAGAAGGCATAGGAAGATCTTGGTAAACAAAAGACTGGGGAATGAATTTATTTCCTCAGATAAAGATAAGAAAAGGGGGGTGATTATGTACATAAAAAGTAATATAGAAACTCAACAAATGTTCAAAGATGAAGAAGGGAGAATTTTGGGGGTCCAGATAAATTGGCAAGGTGAAAAAATAATAATTGTTGGGATTTATGCACCCAATGGAAATAAAACTGAGTTCTATAAAAACTTGGAAGAGAGATTGTTGGAATATGTGGACCAAAAGATAATTTTGATGGGGGATATGAACGGGGTAGTTTCATTAGAAATGGACAGATTAAGGGAGGGTGGAGCAAAAGAAGGGAAACTACCTAAAACTTTTTTCGAATTGGTCAAGAGTTGTAATCTAATAGATATCTGGAGGTTAAGAAATCCACTGGGTAAACAATTCACATTTTATTCCGACCCAAATCAGTCGCTATCAAGAATTGACCAAATTTGGGTTTCAGGCGAACTGGTTCCAAGAACTCTCCAGGTGGAAATTGAACCAAGAGTAATCTCAGATCATAATCCGATTAGACTAGAAATTAAAGGATTTGTAGAAAAAACATTTAGATGGAGATTAAATGATTATCTATTTGACGATCAAAAATTTACACAAGATGCCCAGAAAAAACTGAGTGAATATTTTATGGATAACTGCAATAAGGGGACGAGAATAAGTACAGTGTGGGATGCAGGGAAGGCGGTAATGAGAGGGTTTTGTATTCAACAAAACTCAATTAAAAAAAAGAATAGGGAGAAAACTAAGAACGAAATTCTAAAACAAATTATGGAATACGAACAGAAACTAATTAAGAAACCAAACAACTTAAAAATCAGACAAAGTATAAAGGCCCTGCAAACACAATTCGCAATGATAATTAACAAGGAGATAGAATGGCACATTAAAAATCTAAAACAGAAGAGTTTTGAATTTGCAAATAAAGCAGGAAAATGGCTTGCGTGGCAGATTAAGAAGAGGAAAGAACAAAGGACGATATATAAAATTAAAGTAAAAGAAGAAGAAATAATTAGCCCAAAAGGTATAAGGAAAGGATTTCTGGATTTTTATAGCCAATTATATAGAAATAAGGAAAAGAATAATCTGAGGAAAATAGAGAGGTATCTGAAAGAGAAAGAGGTACAAAAGATTTCGGCGGAAGCAAGGGGGAGCTTGAATGCTCCTATTGAGAGTGAAGAGATCAAGGCGGTGATAAGTGATTTGAAAAATGGGAAAGCGCCGGGCCCAGACGGTTTCACAGCTAGGTATTATAAAGAGTTGAGACAAACGCTGACACTTCCGTTAAAAGAGGTAATGAATAGGATACTAAAAGAGAAAGAGTTACCAGAGACCTGGAAGGAAGCATTTATAACCTTTATCCCAAAAGAGGAGGCAGACCCAACACAGGTGAAGAATTATAGACCAATTTCTTTATTGAATGTAGACTACAAAATCTTTACAGGGGTAATGGCTAGGAGACTAAAAAAGGTCTTACAGGAAACCATACATGAGGACCAAGCAGGCTTCCTTCCTAGCAGGCAGATGAGAGATAATATGAGAAAAATAATAAATATTTTGGAACTTTTGTCAGCTAGGAATGAGAGGCGAGCAATGCTAATGTTTGTGGATGCCAAAAAGGCATTTGACAACATAATATGGGACTTCATGCTGAAAAATTTGGAATACATGGAAATGGGGAATGAGTTTCTCAATGGTATAAAGGCGATATATAAAGAACAAAGAGCAAAGTTGATAATAAATAATGTAATAACGGAGGAGATTAAAATATCAAAAGGCACAAGACAGGGTTGCCCCCTCTCACCTCTGTTGTTTATAACGGTCTTAGAGACCCTCTTGAATTCAATCAGGAATAATGAAAGAATAAAGGGAGTGAGAGTGGGTAAGAATGAATATAAGATCAAAGCTTTTGCTGATGATGTGGTTATAACGGTGGAAGATCCGCTGAATAATGCAGCGGAAGTGCTAAAAGAAATTGAAGCATTTGGCGAGGTGGCAGGTTTCGTGCTAAATAAGAAGAAAACTAAGATTCTAACCAAAAACATGGATCAAAGAATGATGGAGGTGTTGCAACAGGATTTAGGAATAGAAATCGTCAAAAAGGTCAAATATTTGGGAGTGTGGCTAACATCAAAGAACATTGATCTGTTCCAGAATAATTATGTCCCGGTATGGAATAGAATTAAAAAAGATCTAGAAGGATGGAGTAGGTTAAAATTATCCTTCTGGGGCAGAATAGCAATGATTAAGATGAGCGTACTACCGCGGATGTTATTCTTATTTCAGATGATTCCAGTATTAAGAGGTGTTAAAAATTTTAAAGAATGGCAAAGAGCGATTTCGAGATATATCTGGCAGGGCAAAAAACCGAGGATTAAACATAAGTTGTTAATAGATACAAAGGAAAGAGGGGGATTTGCCCTGCCAGATATGAAAATATACTATGAGGCATCATGTCTCTGTTGGATAAGAGAGTGGGTGAAACTCAAAGATACGAAATTGCTGGATCTAGAAGGATTTGATTTAGGATTCGGGTGGCACGCTTACTTATGGCAAGAAAAGAAGAAAGGCCACAAATCATTTGAAAACCATATATTTCGAAAATCGTTAATTGAGGTATGGGACAGATATAAGAACATATTGGAAAGGGGTGTACCACATTGGTTATCCCCATTAGAGGCTATAGGAGTAAAGAAAATCAATATGAGAAGTAATTGGATTACTTATGGAGAGTTGGTAATGAAGGAAGGGGAGAATTGGAAAGTAAAGCCATATGAACAGGTAAAAGAACACGTATATGATTGGCTGCACTACCATCAGATTTCGAATATGTTTAAAAAAGAGTTGAAGGAAAACGGATATAACGAAAGAGAGTCGAAGTTTCAAACAGAGGTGGTTAACAACGATTGTAAAATCATATCCAAGATGTATAAAATGTTATTAGAATGGCATACGATGGATGAGGAAGTGAAGGAGGTAATGATCCATTGGGCTAGAGACTTAGGACACAACATAGAGTTGGAAGAGTGGTATAAGATTTGGAATGAAAATTTAAGGTACACAGCATGTATTACACTGAAAGAAAATACCATGAAAATGGTATATAGATGGTACCTAACGCCGGTTAAACTGGCAAAGATGTATAAGATCTGTAATAAATGCTGGAGATGCAGAGAGAGAGAGGGTACGTTTATGCATATGTGGTGGGAATGCAAAATAGTGAAGGGTTTTTGGGAAAAAATATATAATGAGTTAAAAAAAATGTTAAGGTATAGTTTTGTAAAGAGACCAGAGACCTTTCTACTAGGCATAACTAAAAAGGAGATAAACAGGAAGGACCTTAAGCTCTTTCAATACGCTATAACTGCAGCGAGGATGTTGATAGCTCAACGGTGGAAACAAGAATACCGACTCTGGAAGACTGGAGAATAAAATTGACGGAATATTCGGAACTGGACAAACTAACTGGAAAAATTAGATTTCAAAAAGATCATAAGTTTTTGGAGGACTGGGGAAAATTTAGAGAGTATTTGAAAACTGTATGTGAGGAGAATATAACGCTAGTATGTTTTAAAGAGGCTTTGTGGGGAAAAAAATGAATATCACAAGAAGATAAATGAGGACTTAACTGATATTGAAGGGTGATAGAGAAACTAAGAAATGTGTAGTTAAGAAAGTAATTACGGAAGACTTCAGACGAGTTGAGGGGAGTTCCGCAAATAGAATATGTGATCTGAAAATGATGAATGGAAAATCTATGAAAAATTTTTATTTTTATTTTCTTCTTCTTTTCTATTTCTTTCTATATCAATAAAAATTATATTAAAAAAAAAAAGATCTAGCCTGTGGTCCCTGGGATGTCCTGCTAGGGTGGTGGCGGCTGGTGCCCATTTGCGACTGGTAGGGTGGGAGGCCAACAGTAGGTGGCGCCAGAGCCAATGACAAGCAGAAACACGCAACTCTAGCCTGCTACTGATGAATTCCACAAAGGCAACGTTGAGACAGAGGTGGAGGAAGGTTCCCAGTGAGGAAAGGGAGCCATATTTGCAGCTTTTCAGTCTCGAGAAAAGGCAGGTAAGAGATGACACGATGGAAGTTTATAAAATTATGCGTGGGGTGGAGAAAGCAAAGAGAGAAAAGCTTTTCTGTCTCGCCAGAGTGGTGCATGCTCTAGTTATCTCTCGCTTGGACTACTGCAATGCGCTCCACCTTGGAAGGCGACTTGGAAACTACAACTAATCCAGAATGCGGCAGCCAGACTGGGGACTGGGAGCGGCCGCCGAGACTACATAACACCGGTCTTGAAAGACCTCCATTGGCTCCCAGGACGTTTCTGAGCACAATTCAAAGTGTTGGTGCTGACCTTGAAAGCCCTAAACGGCCTCAGTCCAGTATATCTGAAGGCAGCCCTGTTTAGGGAAGCTTTTAATGTTTAATTGGTTATTGTATTTTAATATTCCGTTGTAACATTGTAAGCCGCCCAGAGTGGATGGAGAAACCCATCCAGGTGGTCGGGGTATTATTATTATTATTAATAATAATTATTATTTCCTCCCTCTCGTAATAGTCAAATTTGTGGACATCCCATGTAGCTGAATGTTGGAAGATTCAGGGCAGATAGAAGAAAGTGCTTCTGCACAGACTTAAAGTATGGAACTCCCTGCCACTGGAGGCAGTGATCTCACCACCAGCTTGGATGGCTTAAAAGAGGAATAGATGAATAGACACCCTGGGGGTGCCTTGAATGATGGTGAGGGGTGTCACAGGCAGCAATGGCCCCCGTCCCTCTTTCCTTCCCCCTCGTTCTGATGCCCTCTCGTGTCTCTATCGGGCTACTAATCCTGTGGGCATCCTCTTCCCATGCCCTGGGGCAGGGGGCAAGAGGAGGCACCTCTCTTTGGGGTGTTGTAAACAAAAATTGCCCTTTTCCCTTATGGGGTATCCAAGAGCCCATAGAGAGTCCTTACATAGGTTCCCTGTTGGTAGGAGAAGATAACAGAGGCCAGCCAGAGAATATTGAGAAGCAAAGCAGCTAGTAAGCCTGATCTTTGCAACAGGGTGCTCCCCTCACCCGCAGGAGAGAGGAGAAACCCAGAAAAATGGCGCACAAGGCATTATAAAGACTTTTGAAATTGCCACCCTGTAGATCAAGACCACCCCCAGAAACATCACACATACATCACAGAAAAGGCGGTCTAAAACAGAAATTTGAATGTTGTTTTTCTCCTGTCGCTGTTTATCTCCTGTCTGGCAGGTTACTTGATTGGATTGCCTGGGGAGCCTGGCCAGTCTTTTGTAGTGATAAATACTTAGTTCCTGAGCCAGGTCACAGGCTCACACCCTATTAATATCTTAAATGTGCCCTTAAGACAGGATTTGTGAGGAAAGAAACAATAGGGAGGTTTCCCACTTTGACCTTGCAGAGAAAACATTTGCTCAGTTTAGGAATCAAAATGGTTCCAGGTCGGCCTTCCTGTGCTGATCTATGTATGTGCTTGGTTGGTACACTTAGGAACATTACCATATATCTAAGACCATAAAATTCCTATCGCAGGGGTGAGGTGCGGCTCAGAGACCAGGGGTAGTGGTGGTGGCGGCCTGCAGGACTCCCAAGAAGAGGCGGCTGAGGGAACACCCCACAAAAGGAGGGCGTTTGAAAAGGGGTGAGGGGCTGCTGGCTCTTCAGGCAAGGGGTGACCTAGCTGGGCTTTTGAAGTTTGGAAGGTGTTTCCCCAGAGGGGAGTTGATCAAGGGAGCCGTGGACTGGAAAAGATTGAAAACCTGTGACATAAGGTAACAGCTAGCACCACCACCTGGACTGTTTTGTAAGTAGGCAGGTGAGAAGCTACCTGAAAGCAACACGAGTGGATCAGACTGCCGAGTGGATCAGACTGCTCCCCAGCGACCGTGGGATCATTGCACCCTTCGTGTCCACAGCTACAAGCCAATCGCTTTAGAGAACGGCTGCAAAAGAGCTGGCCTCTCCTGGCAAGGTTTGGCAAGGATCCTTATCACGAGTTTCCAGAAGCACATTGCTCCTATGGAGGTTTGTGGAGCAGACACTACAAAGCGGGTCCTTCAATGTCCTTTTTTTGGCTGTCCAGTGTCTCCCACAAGCGCTATGCATCGACTCCCTCGGCCCCCTTCCGCCAACCTTCTCCAGGCCCCCTCAGGTGATCTTTGCACTGTCAACATACTTTTGCTCTCTCTCCAGGGAAGGACCGCATTTTCAGCTTTCAAAAAATCCGATCAGGGTCAGGAACGAAGTTTTTTTTTCCATTTTCTTCAAAATAAGTGAAATTAAGTGCACAAAAAAGTGACCGTTTATTTGGATCCGACCACCTTCTTTGTTTGGGATGCAAAAGGGGCCAGCTTTCATTTTTAAGTGAGAGAAGTCAAATACAGTTATTTATTGATCTTCGTATACACCAACCATTCCAAACCTGAGCCCCCCAGATGTTTTGGACTACAATTCCCAGCAGCGCACACACCCCTGACACCCGTCTCACACTTCCACATTCAAAAGCTGCATCCCTCTGAATACCTGGAACACCTGGTTGGCCACCATGAGAAGATGCATCATCTGTGGCCTGATCCAGCTGCAGGGCTCTTCCTATGTTCTTGTTTTCCAGAGGTCGCATTGGGGTGACAATAGCCATTGGCACAGAGAACTTGAGTTTGCTATTATTGTACATGTCACACTGCACAGAGCTGCTTGCTAAACGACTGCGTGAAGGGCCTTTCCCTGCCCCTAATTAAATCTCATTGCAGACACTGAGGTGGGGGGGGGGGAGGTGCTCCACACAGCAGCTTGCAAAAGTATGGTGTAAATTAAACCCACCCTCAACATTGCTGCAGGCCCATTTAATGGAGGGAGCCAGTTCCCCTGGACCAGCCTGCTATCCTGCATGCTGCAGTTGGTGTGGCCACCTAGTGGCAGCCATGCAAATTGCAGAGCATGATGACACCTTGACACCTTACATTCTTATGTATATAGCAGGCACGTCCGATAGGTAGATCGTGATGTACCGGTAGATGGGTAGATGTCTGTGGTAGATCACTGGTTACCCCAGTTTGGCTCCCCTAAAAAAAGCTCAACACTTTTGCCATGAAACCCCTCCAAAAAATGGGGTTTAAAAAGGTAAAGGGACCCCTGAACATTAGGTCCAGTTGTGGCCGACTCTGGGATGAGGGAGCCGGCGTCCAGCTTCCGGGTCATGTGGCCAGCATGACTAAGCCGCTTCTGGTGAACCAGAGCAGCGCACGGAAACGCCGTTTACCTTCCCGCCGGAGTGGTGCCTATTTATCTACTTGCAGTTGGACGTGCTTTCGAACTGCTAGGTTGGCAGGAGCAGGGACCGAGCAACGGGAATGACAAGTCTTAGGCACTGTGGTTTAACTCACAGCACCACCCATGTCCCTCCTCCCTAAAAAAAAGCTCAACAACTTTGACCTGAACCTCCCAAAAAGGGGAAAGGGGTACATCACTGCCAGTCCTTAACTCTGTGAGTAAATCGCAGTCTCTGGGGAGTTGGCCACCCCTGGTATTTAGGAAGAAAACAGAAGTGATTCTGAAGTTAACACAACTATTCCTCCTCTTCCACAGCCGAAGCAAATCACACAGCCACACAAGTACATGGGTTTTTCATTGGTTTTTAATTATTCGTTGCCGAAGGCGATAATATTTCTATGCAAAATACTCTTATATCTCCCCACCCACCCGCCCACCCCAAACAAACTTCACGTGGCCCCCAGCAAGAAACAACCTCCAATTACATCCTGTTTTGTTTTTTTTAAATAATGCCCCAGGGGAGGGGGAAGAACCCTTTGCGTCTGACCAACCCCTTCCATGCCAACACACTGGTGTTTTTTGGGGGGAGGAGGGGGTTGGCACCAGGAACCCCATTCCCTTGGGAGGAAAGCCCTTAACAAATCAGTGTGACGGGAGGCACCCATTGTGTTCAGCGAGCGTTACTGGGAGGGGAGGGGGGGCAAGGAGAAGAGACGCAAAGTGTCCGATCCCTTCTGGGCCCTCTTGGAAAACCCAGGGAGTTCAGGAGTCTGGGCATGCCCTGCTTGAAACGGCACACTTTTTAGAAGGGCCTGAAGAGGGGGCGCAGAGGGCCAGATCAAACTGTTTAAATCAGGATCAGAGGCCACATCTGTCAGCCGCCATCTTGCCATGGATGGGCAGTTTCCCCAGATTAAACTCCTCCCCCCCCAGCTTTACCCCACTGGCCTGTGGGTGAATTGGCATATTTAGTCGTGTGAGCTGGGGCGACTTTGGGGGAGGGGGGGCAAACACAGCCCTGGGATGCCCCACCCGCCTCCAAGCGCGCTGGGATCCTTGTGCTCTGTCCCTCCATTCCAGCTGCATCTTTCCCTTTGTTGTCTGTAGACTATCCTTGTTTTTTGCCTCAATTCAGCGATTGTTAAAAAAAAAGACATTTGCGCTCCTTGGGCAGGGTGGGGGGGGAGTAGACAGCCTTTGGACTAGGTCCAACATATGCTTTTCAGGCATAATTAAAATGTCAGATTCAACCCCTGTCATTTCAAAAATTATTTCTATGAATGGTCAGGGTGAGGCTTGCTTTTGGAAGGTGGGGCAGGGGAGAACCCAGTCCGAGCGGAAGCTTAGTTCAGGCATTTGGAGCAGAATCTGTGTTGCTTAACTTCACGGCAGCTACAGAAATAAACTTCTCCACTGACACACCAGCAGCTCTCCCTTCCTAGAGTACAGGTCTGACCTGGCACCTTCCTCCTACCCCCGACAGGCTAACCTTTGGAGAGTTTTGTGTCTTGCCGGGGGCCAGCAGTGGCTGGAGCAGTGAGGTTGGGGGCTAAATATCTCCAACTCCCCCAACCCCCAAGTCCAATCTCTGTTTTTTTCCTTTATATACAAAAAATAATAATTAATCCATTAGATTTGGAAATTAAAATCTTCAAAGTGAACTTAAAACAGCCCTCCGAAATATATCTCCCACCCACTAAAACTGTTCTCCTCTGTGTATTTTTTTTTCATACATCACGCACAGCCGCACCAAAATACTTGATATGACCCCAAAAAATAGTCACAGGACATCAAAAAAACTCTATTTCCCTTTTTTCCCCCAACCTTTCTCTTCTTTTTTTCTCTCTCCTCTCCCTCCCCCAGAAAGAAAAATATAGATTGCTGGATTAGCAAAAATGGTTCCATGATTATTGTTATTATTATTTTTTGTTATCCTTTTTCTGCTAAATTTTGAAGCCACAAAAGTAAACTTCATGCACTGAAGAGGAACAAAACAAAACAAAATGAAAGAGAAAATCAAAAACTGAGAAAAATTCAACTGAAAATAATATATATCTATCTATATATAGATATATAGATATAGATATATTATATCCCAAAGTCATCGTCGTCATCAGGCCATTCTTGCAAGCGAGGATTATCTTGGATTCATCAGTCCTGGGTCTGTGCTTGTTTCAATCGTAGAATATTATTCAGCCAAAACTAAAGAGGGAAGGAAAGGTATCCTTGTTTCCTTCCAAGGGGAAAATAGTCAGGTTTTTTATTTTTTTAAACAGCAGAAAACTTAGCTTGGTGAATTTGTTTTGATTCTTTTAACGAGTGTGCAGTGTTGCTCTTCCTTCCAAAATTTAAAAGCCCCTCTGGAATCCCCATCCCTCTTCTCTGCCCTAATGATCAAACCACAACCAGGGAACTTTAAAACTCCTCAGCAGCAATGCCTTCTTTTCTTCTGAATCACTGGGGAAAAAGGGGTGGGAGTCCTGGAAAGTAAACTCATCAAAAGTGGCTTCCATTTGCAGAAAGTTTTTCTTAAAAAATATCTCTCTCTTCTCTCCCACAAGTAAGTTTGTTTCAGTCTTTCTCTCTCCGAGTTCAGAGTCTGCGTGTGCCTCCCCTCCACCTTGCTGCTTGTAAAACGAAACAGACCAGAATCTAAGAACCCCCCCATTCTTCCCCTGTGCCACCACCTGCCCCCCCAAATGACAGCATGCATGCGCTAGCGCTGTTGGGGATGGAAGAAAGCCCCACATTTGCTGCAGAAATTAAAACGGGAGCAGTTTTGAATCAGGATTAGGGGTGGGGGAGCCGGATCACGCAAGAAGAAGAAAAGAAAAAAGAAAGGAAAAAGGAAAACAAAAATTGAGAAGATTAAAGAGTCAACGGAAGAAACGAAAGAAGCCTGTCCCAAGACATCCCCACCCATCCCCAAAATATTAACCAAACAGCTAAGTTCAGTGGCAAGAGACAAGAGTCAGTCCCCCTCTCCAGAGAGGACAGCTCTGTCGCAGATTCGGTGGTGGTTGGTTTTGCCATCCCTTCCGGGAAATATCAGTTCACATTAAGCTCCTAAAGTCTCTCACGAGCCGGGATCCAAATGTACGGGCCGGAGAGCTCCTCAATGATTCTTTTGATCTTGTGGTAGATCTCTTCGAAGCTGTCTCCTTCTACAATGGCTGGGGGTAAAGAGGGAGAAGAGTGTCAAAGACAGAGAGAGTCTGGGGTTGCTTTTAGAACCCGAGAGATCAGTTAGTAAGAACATTGAGAAGAGGCTGGCTGCTGAACCAGTCCAGGGGCTCATTCCGGGATCTTGAGGATATTTCCGGGATCTAAGAGCCCTGCTGGATCAGGCCAATGGCACATCGAGTCCAGCATTCTGTTCTTACAGTGGCCAAGCAGATGCCTCAATAATAATAATAATAATAATAATAATAATAATAATAATAATAATAAAATTTATTATTTATACCCCGCCCATCTGGCTGAGTTTCCCCAGCCACTCCGGGCGGCTCCCAATCAAATGTTAAAAACAGCACAGCATTAAATATTAAAAACTTCCCTAAACAGGGCTGCCTTCAGATGTCTTTTAAAGATAGGATAGCTGCTTATTTCCTTCACATCTGAAGGGAGGGCGTTCCACAGGGTACGCCCCACTACCAAGAAGGCCCTCTGCCTGGTTCCCTGTAACCTCACTTCTCGCAATGAGGGAACCGCCAGAAGACCCTCGGCGCTGGACCTCAGTGTCCGGGCAGAATGATGGGGGTGGAGACGCTCCTTCAGATGTACTGAACCGAGGCTGTTTAGGGCTTTAAAGGTCAACAGCAACACTATGAATTGTGCTTGGAAACGTACTGGGAGCCATTGGGAAGACAGGAGGCAGGACCTGAGCAAAACACCACTCTCTCATCTCCTGTGGCTCTCAGCAGCTGATATTCAGCTCCTGGCAAGAGGGGATTCCCAGAATGCCTGTTGTAGCAGATACATCCAGGGCTGTGCAGAGCTGGTCATAGGCCCACCATATGGGAAATTTAGGCCAAAGGGTCCCCCTTTGCCTCTACCAGGGGACTTGGATTAGGCCCCATGCCAATTGGCCCCACCCCCTCTGCTCTGGCCTGGATACATCAAGAGTCTTGTGGCACCTTAAAGACTAACAAAACTGTTGTGGCATAAGCTTTCGTGGGCTACAGCCCACTTTGTCAGATGTTGGCTCCTGCCCATCCTTGAAGCTCACACAGTGGCCTTGGTTAAGGGACAAACCTGGATTATGCAAGGAAAGCCCACCTGCATGAATTGTATGCCCACAATTCCTACGGTGGGGAGGAATTGGATAGCTGCTGAAGCTCCTTCCAATAGGAGGAAATCATAGGTACACCGGAGGATGAGGCCGCTAAAAGGTAAAGGTTAAGGACCCCTGACAGTTAAGTCCAGTCGTGAACGACTCTGGGGTTGTGGCGCTCATCTTGCTTTACTGGCCGAGGGAGCCAGTGTTTGTCTGCAGACAGTTTTTCTGGGTCACGTGGCCAGCATGACTAAGCCACTTCTGGCAAATCAGAGCAGCGCACGGAAACGCAGTTTACCTTACCACTGGAGTGGTACCTATTTACCTACTTGCGCTTTGATGTGCTTTCGAACTGCTAGGTTGGCAGGAGCAGGGACTGAGCAACGGGAGCTCACCGCATCGCGGGATTCGAACTGCCGACCTTCTGATCAGCAAGCCCTAGGCTCTGTGGTTTAGACCACAGCAGCCGCTACTGATTACTAATCATAATGGATATGCACGCTGGCAATCACAGGTAAGGAGGGTGCTGTTGTGCTCCGGTCCTGCTTGTGGTTTTCCCATGGTTGGCCACTTTTGAGAACTGAGTGCTGGACTAAATGGTTCCCCTTTGAGCTGTTCCAGCTGCAGGGTTCTTCCCATGTTCTGATGTGCACAGTGACTGGCAGCAGCGGCACTCCAGACTTCCAGGCAGTGGACATTCCCAACTCTTACCTGGAGATACTGTCAGGGATTAAATCTGGGACCTTCTGCACACAAGGCAGATGCTTTCACCAATGAGCCACTTCCCTTCTCTGAAAACTCCAAAAGCAGCCTGAGGCTGCCCCTCCCCCCCTCCGCCGACTTAAGCCTTCTGTGAATTGTGCCCAGGGCTGATGTACCTACCCGAGAAGCACTCTGTAAATTCCTGCTCCAGTTTTGTAGCTCTGTCGAAGGCTTTCCGCGCCTGCTCCTCCGTTATCCGCTTGTTAATTTCTCTGGAGAAGAAGGAAGGGGGGGGAGGAGGACACAAAGTGATTACGAAGATTGTGCAGTCCCAAAGCTGTCTCTTCCACCTGCCTGTATTCTGCTGGGTTTCCCCCCGTGCTTTGGGTGTGCACACAGTGTGTGTGTGTGTGTGTGTGTGTGTGTGTGTGTGTGTGTGTGTACACACCTGCTTCTGCTATTTGGGGAACCAGCTTGGGACAGCCTGGTTCCCACCCTGTGGCCAACCAGATGCTTCTGTAAATCTCACTAAATAGGACATGAAGGAAAAAACCCTCTCTAGTGGCTGCTCCCCAGCAACTGGTGTTCACAGGATATATCTGGAGGTTCTCTTTAGACATCACAACGGCTATCCCTTGCCTGCTTCCATTAATGCATCCAATCCGGCCTTTCCCAAGGTGGTGCCCTCCAGCAGTTTGGGACTACAACTCCCATCAGCCCCAGCCAGCTGCTGCCAAGACTGACTGGCAGCACTGGCTCTCCAGGGTCGGGGATTCGACCTTCCACATCCAAAGCAAATGCTCTATCACTGAGCCTTTCCTTTTGAATGAGCATTCATTCTGATTTGTTTGCAGGGAGGTTGTTTCAAAGCACCCACCACATCCCCTATAGAAAAACGCCTACATATATTTTTGGAGGGAGGGAGGGTGGGGTGGAGGAGAGCAGGTTTGTTGCACAAGACCTTGCCAATAATTGTGCAACCTGAATTTGCTGGTCTGTGATTGAATCCCACCCGAAAATAGTGACAGCATGGGAGTACCCTTTGTTGCCTTCTCTTTTTAAAACAAAGACTTAAAAGCCCCTGAACAATTTTGTCTTTCTTCAACGGCGCAGAGGAGATTGTCTTGCTAGGTGCTGCTTAGAAATGCTAAGGATTAATCTTGTTTATTTATAGCATTTATATCCCACTTTTCCTCTAAGGAGCTCAATGTGGTGTACATGGTTTTCTCTGCCTTCCTCATTTAATCTCCACAACAACCCTGTGAGGCAGAGAAACACCAAGAGGCACTGGCTGAGCCAGGGTCACCCAGCAAGCTTCATGGTTAAGCAGCATATACTGTATTTTCTGGCGTATAAGACTACTTTTTAACCCAGGAAAATCTTCTCAAAAGTCGGGGGTCGTCTTATACGCCGGCTACAGCAGCAGCTCCTGCAGCAACTCCCCACCAAAGGATAAAACGACAGCAAATTAAATCAGAGGACACCAAGCTCTCTAGATGAAGCAGAAATACGCTGGAAAATTGGCCCCAGAAGCCCCTGGCCATTGGGAAGTGGAGAGGATTTCCGAGCTGGACTGGAGACTGGTTTTTTAATTTTTATTTGGTGTGCGTTGGAAGAGGGGTAGTCTTATACGGCGAGTATATCCTAAACTCTATATTTTAACTGGAACAGTTGGGGGGTCATCTTATACGTCCAGTTGTCTTATACGCCGGAAAATACAGTAAATGCCTTAAGTAAATAAATGGTGAATGATAAATGAAAGCTTTGGCTGATCTCAGGCCACATCCCATCCCCTTGCACACTCCAACCTTTGTGCAACATCTTACACCCTTCTGGCCCTTGCAGACCAAAAAAACAAGGCAAAGATGGCAACAGAGGGCTCATCCACCACTTCTGCTTGTCACACCACTTTTCCCTGGGAAAACCTGCTTCTTACAGTTGAATTGGAACAAAAGTCTATCGGGTTTTCCACTGATTAATGTTGCCTCTGATTCAGTGGTCAAGAGTGGGGTGTCCTTGGTGAAAGCAGCGGGGCAAATGGAAAACTGCTCGGAGCACCCGTACCCAGGAAGCACAGGAGCAAGCAGAAAACCTCTCAGCCCCCTCGTGCTTCCTAAGTGTGGGACAAGTGACGTGTGGACACTCTCCTGCCCCCACCCCCCGTTCCACAGCCCCTGTCCACCCCGGGAGGCCACTCACAGAACATTCTCGAGGGAGCGTGGCCGGATAAAAACGGCGATGGGGTGAAGTTGAGCTGCCTGCAGCCTCCGCACGGCATTGGCCGAAACGTCCAAAATGCAGTGCTTGCCCTGGGCGGGGAGAGAGAAATGTGGTCAAGAGGTTTCAACACCAATTTGTATTCCACTTCTGCCCCCACTGGTCACGCAAAGCCACAGCTAACCCATGGCCTCCTCAGTCGCTTCCGCCTGCCAAAAATGTCCACTCCACTGGCAGGACAATCGCCTATTCTGTCCCCTCCCCTGCCCATACACAATTGAGGGGATATACACAGCATATTGTGGATGTCAACCTTCAGGGATCCTCTGCTACCCCCCCCCATAACAACCAGCCCCCAGAGACCCAGTCAAACAGGGGAAGGGGATAATTTGAGTCTGGTGTGTTAGCATTGAGCAAGACCCTGGCTGCGTGCTGCTGGAGAGCATCTAAATATCAATGGACTCTTGAGTTTTTGTAACCTCTCCCTGCTTGCTTTGTCCAAACCTTTCTGTTAGGGGGAGGAAGACCCAGGAAGTTGCCTACTCAGTCAGTGGTCTATCTAGTTCAATATTGTCTATGCTGAGTTGCCTTCCCCAGTATCAGGTAGCAGTCTCTCACAGTCCCTGCTGGGGACTGAACTTTGGACATTCTGCATGCAATGCAGGTGCTCTACCACGGAATGATTTCTCAAAAACTCTGGCATTTGTCAAAACAAAAAATTTTTTTCCTTCCAGTAGCACCTTAAAGACCAACTAAGTTAGTTCTTGGTATGAGCTTTCGAAAAAAAAAATTTTGTTTTGACTATGGCAGACCAACACGGCTACCTATCTGTATCTGGCATTTGTGTGATTCTTCGACTCTCCACTTCCGACCTACCTGCTCAGCCACCTCGCGCACTGACTGGACGCTCGTCCCGTACAGGTGGCTGTTGTACTGGCCGGCCTCGATGAACTTGTGGCTCTGAATGTCCTTCTCCATCTTCTCCCGTGAGGCAACAAAATGGTAGTCCCGCCCATCCACTTCGTACTCCCGTTTTGGCCGAGTGGTGTCTGCAGAAGCGGGAGTGGGGAGTCTCCGTCAAGCACAGGGGAGCAAGAGTAGCCCAAGCCAAGGCTTCCTCCTGAAGCAGAAATCCTTCCCACCCACCACCCATAATTTTATCTTGGGGCAGGGGTAGGGACCCCGTCAGACTCACGTGGGACACAGGAGCCAAATTTGTCAGGGAACTCCGAGAGGAGGTCATCGTTGACTCGGTCCTTAGTGGGGCCCAGGATAATGATGGGTCGAGCGTAGTGAACTAGGGGTGGAAAAACCCAAAGAAATGGGAAATGGTCTGTGCTGGTGGAGAACACAACTCAAAAAAGGGAAATTGAAACCATCAGTTGGTTACAACCAACCACAAAGCAATGGGTGAGCTTCTGAGCCTTCCTCATTGTACAAACAACATCAATAATAATAATGTAATTCAGGGCTGAGGAAGGGAAGAGCTGAGCTAAGACAGAGTTCTCACCTTCCATTTGTACAACGGTTTCATAGCTCAAGACAGCATCTTCTCGACCTGGAAGGGAAAAAAGGAGGCTGTTAAGTACAACCTGTTCAGCCCAAACCCCAGAACAACTGCTCCTTAACAGGGAAAACAGTAAACTACAAAGGGCCTTCCCCAGACTGGTGCCCTCCAAATGTTTTGGATTCAATTCTCAGCAGACCCCAGCCAGCACAGCCAAATGACGCTGGGGGCTGATAGGAATTGTAGGCCAAAACCCATCTGGAGGGTGTCAGGTTTGGGAAGGCTGGGAAATAGGGGCAAGTTCAGAGTCATTGTGGTGTAGAGTGTCAGTTTAAGACCTAGGAGAACCATGGTTGAAATCCCCCCTCAGCCATGAAGCTGACTGGGTGGCTTTGGGCCACTCACTGTCTCTCAGTCAAATCTACCTCACAGGGTTGTTGTGAGAATCATATGGGAAAGGGGGAAGAACTGCACATGCCACTTCAAGTTCCTTGGAGGAAAGGTAGGATATATAAAAGTAGAAAAAAATAAAATGGTGTGGAGAGAGAAAGGAGAAAGGAAAGGGGGAAAAGCTCCCACTCTTGTGGATTTCAAAGCATGGAAGTATTTCTCAAAGGACAGGTTTGGGGCAGGGGAAAGAGTGAAGAGGAAGGCCTGGAGCATCTTTCCTCAACCTGGTGCCCTACAGCTGTTTTGGACTACAATTCCCATCAGTCCCCAGTCAGTATGGGCAGATGATGATGCGAGGGGCCAATGGAAGTAGTAAGGCAAAACATCCAAAGGACCCAAGTTGGGGATGGGCAGCCAAGAGACAGACACCCACCTTGAGAGCCCGATCCCGGCACCCGATCCTGGAAGGAGAAGAAAGAAAGAAAGAAAGAAAGAAAGAAAGAAAGAAAGAAAGAAAG
>JAXCMG010000042.1:2651400-2727107 GCA_034642415.1 Podarcis siculus
AAGAAAGAAAGAAAGAAAGAAAGAAAGAAAGAAAGAAAGAAAGAAAGAAAGAAAGAAAGAAAGAAAGAAAGAAAGAAGAGACAGAGGGGAGAACCAATTAGTCAGCCTCATGGAAGCCTTGGAATTTCTGTCAGTATGGGGGGCACCAGCAGAAGCACCCCCACCCCTGTGTTTAAATGCAAGAGCTACCAAACAGGGAGATGGTGTGGGGCTCTTATCTCAGCCTCCGGAGGGATGCCAGGAAATTTTAGGGTCAGAACAAACACTACAAAAGTAGCTCACTTTGACTCTGGGGACCATCCCCAGGATGAACAGGAGTGGAAAAGCAAGGCCCTTGTAACTTAGACAAAATAAACAGATGGCATTTGTTAGCTGCCCTGGGAGCCTTGGGGGGGGCTGAGAAGCAGGGGGATAATGAAATAACTATTTCATTTCCATAATTCATGCAAGTGCTGAATCTCCATTTTTGTTATGTAATACACAAACACAGGAACCCCACAATGGAGCTCAAGGTTATCTGAAGAAACTGGCAGCAGATTCAGGACAAAGAAAAAGAAACACGTCCCTCACACTGTGCCTTAACTTGCTTATGGGATCCGCTCCTAAAAGAGGCATCTATGGCCCCCAAATTGGACAGCTTGAAAACTGGATTAAACCAGTTGATGGAGGAAATGTACTTCCTGCAGGATCACAGAGTTGGGAGGGTCCTCGAGGGTCATCTAGCCCAACCTATCTACTCGAGCCTCTCTTTGAAAACTTCTTCACAAAGGAGAGTCTGCCACCTTGTGAGGCAGTCTGTTTCACTGTCAAACCGGTCATATAGCCAGGAAGTTCTGCCAAAAGTTAAGCCAAAATCCCCTTCCTAAGAGGCTGATTCAGATCCTACAATCTGGAGCCATAGAAAAAGATGTGTGGAAAAAAGATTTCTACTGAATCTGACCGCTGGTCTATCTAGCTCAGTATTGTCCACACTGACTGGCAGAGGCCCTCCAGCATTTCAGGCCAACAGCATTCTCAGGCCCTACCTGGAGATGCTGTTGGGGACTGAACCTGGCACCTTTTGCAGGTGAAGCAGATTCTCTGCTCCTGAGCTATGATCCTTCCAAGATGTGCCCCTCAAATGTGTGGTCATCATGACACCTCTTAATCCACTCTTCTCCAGGCAAAACACACACCACTCTTCTGAATGCCAGTCATTTGGGTACAACAGTGGGAGGGGAAGGAAATCTGGTTAGCCCAGTCTTCTCTAACCTGGTACCTTCCAGCTGCTTTGGATTACAACTCCCATCCTGAACAGTCAGCGCAGCTGTAGGATGGTGGAGCTAAAATGGGAGCTGTACAGTGGTACCTCAGGTTACATATGCTTCAGGTTACATACGCTTCAGGTTACAGACTCCGCTAACCCAGAAATAGTGCTTCAGGTTAAGAACTTTGCTTGAGGATGAGAACAGAAATTGTGCTCCGGCGGCGCGGCAGCAGCGGGAGGCCCCATTAGCTAAAGTGGTGCTTCAGGTTAAGAACAGTTTCAGGTTAAGAACGGACCTCCGTAACGAATTAAGTACTTAACCCGAGGTACCACTGTAGTCCAAAATATGTGGAAGGCATGGGTGTAGCCAAGGGGGGGGGAGGGGGTAGCTGTCCCTCCTAAATCAATATAAATCAATACAAATCTGAGGTTCTACTTCCCCTCTAACAAAAATCCTGGCTATGCCCATGGTGGAGGGTGAGAAATTGTGGAAGGCTGGCCTAGAGGCTAGGGATGGAGACAAGAGAGTTGATCGGCAGGTCCAGTTCCCTGCATGTGGGGATCTGCCTTGTGTTAAAATGGCGCCCGTTGCGTGTGTGAGAAGACAAAGCGTACTTGCACGCTGGGGTGCAAGTGGGAACCTTTTTCATCAGGATGAAGTTCTCCCTCTTTCACACACGCACACAATAGTGCCTTTTTTCAGCTTCCACAAACAAGAGAGGGATGCAGCGTGAGTTACCTTTGCTTTTAGCCGTGTCCATTCCCGTCGCTCGACCCTGCGAGAGAAATAGAGACACAAACAGAGGGCGGAGGCTTAGGGCACTGACACCATCAGCTTCCCTCTGATCCCCCCCCCCCCAATTGCCAAGACCTCTTCACACATACCGCCTTTTGCTGGGGATGAAGCCAATCTCATCGCTGTCGCCATCTGGATGGACGCGCCGCGCCTGCCACCACTCCTCGTCGGAAGCGTCAATCACGTGCAGGACGTCGCCAAAGTGGAAGCTCAGCGCTTGGCTCAGGAAACCGCAGTCCTTGGTCTTATCATAGTCAAAGAGCGCCCTGGGAGTTGGGAGGGAGAGGAGGTTGGCCAGGGGTGAACACAGGAGCAGTGAGGGATGGTGCCCATTGGAAATGGTGGGGCAGAAGGCAGGGAGACCCAACAGCAGGGGCAGCCAGAGCCTTCTGGGCTGGGGTCACATTTACACCATTCATTTAATGCAGTCTGAAGCTACTTTAAACAGTCATGGCAGTCCTCAACATATTATGAGTGCTTTGGTTCTTTGAGGCTGGTGAGAATTGTTAGGAGATCCCCCACCTACCACGCTCTTCAGATTCAGAGTGGTTTAACAGTCAATCTCTCTTCATGAGGAACTCTGGGAATTGCTGCTATTGGAGGAGAATGGGGGTCTCCTTACAACCCTCACCACCTTTAACAAACCGCACTTCCCAGGATGCTTTGGGGCAAACCATGAGGATTTAAAGAGGTATTGTATTGTTTTAAGTGTCCACAATCAGGACATCGCTGACTTCCTGAATAAGGTTGTCTGGGGTGGTTGTTGTCTCTCAATTCTGCATTATGCCACATTCTCAATGGCAGCCATTTTGTGTTATGTCATACCCCCCTGGAAGCCACTTTGTGATTGGCACCCCCAGCACTCTCCCAAAATTCGAAAATGTGCCCACTAGTCCAAAAGGGTGGGCAACAGCTGATCCAGAGGGAACATGGTATGCAAATTCTGAAAGGGAACATTTTCTGCATTGACAGAATTGCTTGGATGGCCTGGGGATATTTGCAGTACAGTGGTACCTCGGGTTACATATACTTCAGGTTACATACACTTCAGGTTACAGACTCTGCTAACCCAGAAATATTTCCTCGGGTTAAGATCTTTGCTTCAGGATGAGAACAGAAATCATGCTCCGGCGGCGCGGTGGCAGCAGGAGGCCCCATTAGCTAAAGTGGTGCTTCAGGTTAAGTACAGTTTCAGGTTAAGAACAGACCTCCGGAACGAATTAAGTACTTAACCCGAGGTACCACTGTACTTACCTTAGGGAGGGCTAATCTGTGGTCACTCAGAAGTTGTTGGAAGACTCCAACTCCCATCAGCACAGACCAGGGTCAGGAAAGATGGGAGTTGTAGTCCAGCAACATCAGCAGGGCTATACTATTTTCCAACCCTGGATATAAAGAGACACTAAGTCTGGTTATAGGTTTCAGACTCAGAAACAACATAAAAGGGATGGTTTTGGTTAGAATGCCTCTCTGTTTCAAATGAAAGAGGTTATCATAGAATCATAGAATCATAGAATCATAGAGTTGGAAGAGACCACAAGGGCCATCGAGTCCAACCCCCTGCCAAGCAGGAAACACCACCAGAGCACTCCTGACATAATTAATAATTGCTTATATGGAGCTCTAGCTGAACAGAGCCCTTTATCATTCTTATCCAGCCGTAAGACAACCCTGACATGCTCCCATTTTACAGGTGGGAGAAAGTGAGCCCAAGGAAGAAAATGGCTTTTGAACCCAGCCCCCATAGATCAAACTCAAAGGGACCTGCAGTATTATGGACTGTGGTGGTGCTCAGATGCTAAAATCTACTAGTAATTCAGGAACAGGGGGCGGGGGATGGCCAAGCTATTGAGGAGAAGCTGTGATCTCACCGGATGTAGAAACCCCTCTTGGGGTTGCTCCGCAGCGATGCTGTCCCTGAGCCCAAACTGCTGTTCATCAGCTGCTCCCGGAGGTCGTGGATCTTGGCCTCAAAGCGGCTGTACTCTGCAGTGGGGGGTTACAGAAAGGGTCAGGGTCAGTATGACTCAACTTCCCTCACAGAATCATCTAGTTCATTCGGCTACACAGCTGCCCACATGCCCACCTAGCTCCACAACCCAGTCTTCCAAACCTTCCACCAGTCTCTACAGATCAAACCATCAATTTAAAGCACTATGATACCTCTTTAAGCAATCATTGCTTCACCCAAAGAATTCTGGCAGCTGTGATTTGTTATGGGTGCTAAAAATGGTTAGGAGACACCTCACCCATTCCCCTCAAAGAGCTACAGTTGCCAGAGGGGTTTTACAATCTCTCTCTCTTCCCAAGGTAGCCTTGTGAGGGGAAAAGAGGTCTCCCAACACCTTTTAGCACCCATAACAAACTACAGCTCCCAGAATTCTTTGGGGGGTGAGGGAAGCCATGACAACTTAAAAGTGGCATGATACCACTTTAAATGCACAGTGTGAATGTGGCCCCAGCCCCCCACAAACCACTGAACAGACCCCATTGCAGTTTCCCTCTCACCTCAACAATATTGGGCTCACCTGGGTCATGCAGCCTCAAAGAGCAGGTGGGGGGGCAGCGGAAAGGCACGCAGCCTTCCGCTGCTCCCCGAGCTTGTGGGGCTGGCAGTGAGGGGAAGCGCTGCCCCCCAGCCCTAAAGAGAAAAGAAGCGAAGCCAGTGAGCGGGATGCATCCCGCTCGCTGTCTTGGCTGCTGCCATAGCCGCGCGCAACCTCTCCAGCTGGGAAAGGCTGAACGGGGCTATGGCTTCTTTAGCTGAATGGGGCTATGGCTTCTTTAGTCCCGCGCCCCCTCTCCCGGCTAAAGAGGCTTCTGCCATAGCCACGCACAACCTCTCTAGCTGGGAGAGGCTGAGTGGGGCTATGGCTTCTTTAGCCCCGTGCAACCGCTCCCGCAAAACCCCACAGGAGCCGCGCACCCTTAAAGAGTGTGCGGCTCCTGTGGGCTTTTCTACGAGGAGGGAGAAGGGACTGACTGGCAGCAGAAAAGCCCGCAAGAGCCGCGCGGAGCTGTGTGCGGCTTGTGGGGGCTTTTCCTGGCTGCCTCCCCCCTGCATTCGCTCCATAGGACGCACACACATTTCCCCTTCATTTTGGAGGAGGAAAAGTGCATCCTATAGAGCGAAAAATACAGTACCTACAGACTGCCCCCTCCCTTTGTCACACACGGCCTTGCCCTACACGTGCCTACAAGCAACCAGCCCAACTTCCCACCCTTCTGTCTTTCCATTTTCCCATCAACAAGCACCAATCGTCTCTCATGTGGTTCCTTGACCACCTTTCCTTGCAACCTCTCCATTCATTCATCCCTGAAGGTGAAAATGCTGATGATTCTCCCCTAGGACATCTTCATCCCACCTTACATTGCTCCTTGGATAACAGTCACCACTGCCCCACCCCACTTGGCAGCGACAGGACCATTTCCCAGGCAGTTTACACACACACACACACACACACACACACACACACATCTCTTCCCGCTCAGGAGGGGCTTCTGCAGAACAGAACTCACCATCCGGTTTGTACTGAGCAATGATGGTGACCGTCTGGCCGGCATTTTTCAGAGCAATGGCTGCTTGTTCGTGTGTGGCGTTCCTGAGGTCCACACCGTTGACCTGGGAAGGAAAAGGCAACCAAAATGACCAAGAGGCTGGGCCAATTCTCCTGTGAGATGACAACATCTGAGGCTATTTGCCTTAGAAAATGAGGAAAGTAAAGGAGGGAACATAACAGAGGTGTATAACATTATTCAGAGTGTGGGAAAGAAGTCCCTTCAGGCTGGTGGTGGCTTTTTGCAGTGGGGCGGGGGGGGGGCTCCTGCAACAAGTCATGGCTGTGATAATAGAGCATTAGCAGTGGATTTATAGCAGGCTACCAACACATCATTCCACTTTATTACTGCCATCTGGAGTGCTTTAACGCTAGAGTGCTTTAACAACCACAACTCTGGGAATTGTAGTTCTGCAAGGGGTATAGGGGCCTCCTAACAACTCTCAGCACCCTTAACAAACTACAGCTCCCACGATTCTTTGGGGGACGCCATCACTGTGGTATCATGGTGCTTTCAATGTATGGCGTGAACAAGACCAAACATGGGACCAAAAAATAAACCAGAACATTTGTGGTATAAAAATTTACAGAATTTCAGGAGGAGGTTATGGAACATGAACTAATTAGAAAGAAAGCAGCATGTCCACGCCAAAACATCTGCAGGAACATACCATGCTGAAAGTGGGATTGAGTAGAAAAATCACCCCAATACAATCATGAGCACAAATAATCATGAATGCAGAATAAAAAGGAAGTCCAGAGGGGACCAAAGTGGACAGAGAGAATTTTTTCCCTTTTGTAATACAGGAACCCAGCAGGATCATAAAACCAAGTTGAATGCTGGAAGATTCACGACAGACAAAAGGAAAGATGTCTCCACACAGCAGAGTTAAAACTCTGGCTTTTGCTACCACAAGATGTAGAGATTGCTTTAAAAGACAAATTCATGGAGGAAGAAAACCCTGGGATAGCTCAGTTGGCAGAGGATGAGACTCTTAACCTCAGGGTTGTGGGTTAGAGCCCCATGAAGGGCAAAAGATTCCTGCATTATAGGAGGCTGGACTAAACGACCCTCGTGGTCCCTTCCAACTCTACAGATCTCTGATTCTGTCAACAGCTACTAACCAGGGTGGCAATGTGCTGCATCCAGGACAAGAGGGAGCTGGTCTCTGAATAAACATTTGCTTGGGGTTGTGAGAAGGGGATGGATACTGTGCTCATGGCTTGGTTATGGACTTCCATTTGGGGCACCTGGTTGTCCATTATGGAAAACTGGACTAGGTGGGCCTTTGATCTGATCCAGCAGGGCTAATATTAATTCTTATGAAGGGAGGTGAGCATCATTTAGGTTTAATCGTAGGGTACCAGCCGATTTCCTCTTCCAACCAGGCACCTGCCAATGCAGGGATAAGGAACGGTTCTTACCGAGAGGATCTGGTCCCCTTTCCGGAGCTCCCCACTGAGGTCGGCTGGCCCCCCAGCCAGGATGAAAGAGATGAAGATTCCCTCACCATCTTCACCCCCAACAATGTTGAAGCCCAGCCCTGTTGAGCCACGGTGAATGACAATGCGGCGCGGTTCCCTGCAGAAGGAAGGAGAGAAACAGGGGGAAGCTGGAAGCAGCTTGTTGACTGCGGATACAGCGGCAGGCAGCAACGAGCCACCAACTCCAAATGCCTGATGGGACTGTGGCCTACACAACCCCCATAGGAAAGAGGGAGTTGGGGGCTGGCTGCATTACTAGGTAAGGTAAAGGTAAAGGGACCCCTAACCATTAGGTCCAGTCGTGGCCAACTCTGGGGTTGCGACGCTCATCTCGCTTTACTGGCCGAGGGAGCCGGCGTACAGCTTCCGGGTCATGTGGCCAGCATGACTAAGCCGCTTCTGGCGAACCAGAGCAGCGCACGGAAAGGCCGTTTACCTTCCTGCCGGAGCGGTACCTATTTATCTACTTGCAGTGGGATGCTTTCGAACTGCTAGGTTGGCAGGAGCAGGGACCGAGCAACGGGAGCTCACCCCGTCGGGGGGGGGTTCAAACCGCCGACCTTCTGATCGGCAAGTCCAAGGCTCTGTGATTTAACCCACAGCGCCACCCGCGTCTGGCTGCATTTCTACCCTGTGCCAAAATATTCACAACTCTGGCAGCCTTGAGTAGCTGGATATAGGATGGATGAGATGCACACGAGGTGATGGGGGAAGAAGGGTGCAGCTTTAAACTGGGCAACAGAGATAAACTCTTCAGGACCACGGACAGCAACTGCTGCTTGGTGGTGCTATGGGAAACCAGAACAGCCACGCCCAGAGGGAGGAGCCAGAAAGGGCACAGCTTACCTGGGTATATCCTCCTCACCCATCAGCTCCTTAGGGATAGGGGAGTACCTCCGAGGGGAGGTGGGGGTCATGGCTTGTGGATAGTCTGTGCCCAGGTAGCTCTGGTGACCAATTTCATTGTCGAGATGCTGGGAATAGGCTGTCAAAATGCATGAAAAAAGAAAAAGATAAAAGTTTTAACAGCACAGCACAGTGGAAGGCAGTGAAACCAAAGTTATGAATGCAACATTGAGAAATGCTCTTAAATCAGGCTGGACAACAACAGATCGTGTCCCACATGGTATGTTAAACACTTTGCTAACTTTCTAAATCACCCAAAATCAAGCAGTATTTATAACTGCAAATGTGGCAATAAAAATGTGAAATGTGCGGAACACAAAAATCTACAGTTTTTCAAGCATCTTCGGTTTAGGATAATCTTCCACCATCAAATCCAGTTGTGTCCCAGACAGTGTCTGAACTGACACTCCCTTTTAACCAGTTCTCCACAAGACAGCCGAACACAGACACAGTAGGGAGAACAGGAAACCACTCACAGGAAGTGATGTCAGGCGGGGCGTAAGAATCATTCAGGTAAACATTTGTGGGTTTGGCCACCTTCAAGTACACGACATCGTATGTGTTCTTCAGGGCTGCAACGGCATCTTCGTGCATAACATCTTCAAGGCTCACATTGTTTACCTGGCAAGGTGTGGGCATGGGAAAGCATATATAACAATAATCCCTGCTTATAGAAACGTAGCATTTCAAAGAGAAGGGTGGGCTTTCAGTCCTCCGATTCCTATTTGCAGGCTGGAGTGGTGCTCAGTGATCTGGGGAACCTCTCTGCTTCCAAACCTGCACAAGGTCTGGCTGACCACATGCCTTGCGTCTGCTCCAGCCTTTGCCAAACTGGTGCCCTCCAGATGTTTTGGACTACAACTCCCATCAGCCCCAGACTAGGAGCTGTAGTCCAGAACATCGGGAAGGGACCAGATTAGCAAAGGCTGCTTGATTCACTGCACCTCTCCTCTCCCAAAAATCAACCTATCCACCCAATACCCAGTCTCCAGTTACTAGTGTGGGGTATTGTGCAGAGGTTTAGTCCGAGGAAAAATAACACCTTTATGACTCCAATGGGATAAGGCAGAGCAGCCCTTATTATTTAGGTTGGTAAAAATAAATAAAAATAGACACTACAAGAAGATAATTAAGTATTTCTGTGAGATGTGGAATTGGGGCAGTCAAACATTCACAGGGCAAAAGAAACCCAAGACACAGGACAGCTAGGAACGAGCCACAAAATGGCCACCCAGCTTACCAAGGTTTTGGTCTTCAATGAATTCTGTGGGTTTCCAGGGCTAACAAATCAAATTACCAGATTTGTGCAGAGAGATAGTTCGCTTTGCATTGTGTACCATTTTCAACCATCTAATATTTTAGGCCCCTTTTGAAAAGCCCCAAGGCTGCACCCCACTTAAATACTTAAAACCACTGGCCATCTCTGTTGTGTTTTTCACTTTTGGGGGTTGGAGTTCTTGGGAGACCCCCCCCCCCTCCTTTTCTGTTTACCCTCAGAAAAAACCCAGGGAACCATTCAGTCCATTTAAATTATTTTTGCTATTTATTTCATTTATTACATTTAAATCCCACCTTCCTCCAAGTAGCTCAACGTGGTGTACATGGTTCTCCCCTCTTTCCATTTTATCCTTACGACAACCCTGTGCAGTAGATTAGGTTGAGAGGAGACTGTGACTGGCCCAAGGTCACCCAGCAAGCTTTATGACTGAGCGGGGATTTGAACGCTGGTCTCCCAAATTTCCCTCCCCTTCTTCCCTTCCCTGAAGTCTAGGTATGGACCAGACCAACAGGCCCAGCTGCTCTCTGGCACCAGGCCTTCTCCACCTATCCTTACCGCCAGGATCTTGTCCCCGATCTGCAGGCGCCCATCCTTGTGGGCTGCACCCCCCTCTATGATTTTGGTGACGTAGATACTATTGTCGCCGGGGATGTGCTGGTTGCCAACGCCACCTGCAATGCTGAAGCCAAGACCTGTGGGGAAGGGAGGAAGGTGGGAAGAGAAAGAATAAAAGAGTAAGAAAATCAACAGTACGTTTCCGAGCACAATTCAAAGTGTTGGTGCTGACCTTTAAAGCCCTAAACGGCCTCGGTCCTGTATACCTGAAGGAGCGTCTCCACCCCCATCGTTCAGCCCGGACACTGAGATCCAGCGCCGAGGGCCTTCTGGCGGTTCCCTCATTGCGAGAAGTAAGGTTACAGGGAACCAGGCAGAGGGCCTTCTCGGTAGTGGCGCCTGCCCTGTGGAACACCCTCCCAGCAGATGTCAAGGCAATAAACAACTATTTTACTTTTAAAAGACAACTGAAGGCAGCCCTCTTTAGGGAAGTTTTTAATGTCTAATGCTGTATTGTTTTTTAATATTCAGTTGGAAGCCGCCCAGAGTGGCTGGGGAAACCCAGCCAGATGGGCGGGGTATAAATAAATAATAATAATAATAATAATTATTATTAAACAGGTAAGGAAGAAAGTGGCATCAGCAGAGGCGGAGACTTTTAAAGAGGTTGCGGTTTACTTCCCCATGGGAGGAGCCTTTTTAGAAAAATGATAATTCTCCATAGTGCGAGGGGAAAGAGTCACTGCGACAAGGTGGAATTCTCCATAGTAGGTTTCTATCCAGTTTTCCTAGAGCAGCCTCCTCCAGCCCCCATAGCTGGCTGGGGCTGATGGGAGTTGTAGTACAAAATATATGGAGGGCAGCAGGCTGCATGGAATGGGGGAAGCTAGATCAGTATATGCCCATTCACTTGTGGCATTCATGAAGTGGGAGAATTTATTCCCCCGCCAGGCTTGTGTTCCTTGCAGATATGCAAACAATGTCCATGCATTTTGCAACCGCATACATCCAATTTTGGATGCAATTCCATTCTGAAGTTGGAGGCTTTGGATACTTGAAAAGCAGAGCTTGCAGTTCAGCTGAGCATGGATTTTATTTGCATTATGCTCCTGTGGTTTACTAAGCTCTTTTTGCCTTTTGCAGAGTCAGGAAAAATAAGGAGTGTTTGTTTTTAAACAAACTTTTAAAAGTCCATGGAGAAAATGGGAAGTGAAACTGAAATTAAGTTATTTAGGGTTGTATCCAATGCTAGCCCTACTCATCAGAGCAGACCCACTGAAATTAATGGGCATCACTACATTAGTTTCATTAATCTCAATGGGTCTACTATAAGTAGGACTTGAATTGGATACAACTGAATATTGGTCTCTGTTTCGACAGGAAATAGCTGTGCGTGTGTGGCCCCAGCTACTACTGCTTTCCACCAGGATAAAGTGCTGCTTAGCCCACAAAGGTGGTATAGAAATTTGATAAATAAATGAACTAACCTGGACCCTATAATCATCCTCTAAGGCCGTTCTTAGTGTGTTTCCTCCTCGAGAGGTCTGGAGGGCGGCAACACAAGAACGGATCTTTTCTGTAGTGGCTCCCCATTTGTGGGATGATCTCCCCAGAGAGGCTCACCTGGCACCTTCATTACATATCTTTATGTGATGTTCCTCTTCTCCCAGACGTTTGGCTAGTTAAACAATCTATGGCCTTTAATACTGCAGCGGGGGGCTTATTCTTTTTGTGTGTTACTAAGTTATGCATTTTTGTGTTTTTATATTTTAAACTGCCCTGTGATCCTCGGATGAAAGGTGGTATAGAAATTTAAATTAATAAAGAAAATGATGATGATAATAATAATAATAATAATAGGTTGCCCATCCTTGATTCAGGATTATGGCTCTTCCCCTGAAATAAGGAGGATGCTTCTAAGGGGAAAAGCCTCTACAAAACAGCTTTCCGCAGTCCCTTCTCATGCACCTGAAGGGTTGGGTGCTCTTTAAGGAGTTGTCGGGGGGGGGGGGGACACAGAGCTAGGCTCCCTCACCTTTGGGGCCTTTGATCAGCTTGATCTCCATGACCTTCTCGGCCAGGGGCTTCCTGCGCATGACATACAGACGCACAATGGAGCCGGCCTCCTTCAGGGCCTCAACAGCCGTGCTGTGCGTTACCTCCCGCACGTCCACATCATTGACGAAGAGGATGCTGTCATTCACCCTGTGTCACAGCCGGATCAGAAAGACACGTTTAGCGCCAGGATACTGGGAGCTACTGAAACATGTGGGGGCACTGCCCCAGGGTAAAAGGTTCTGGATAAAAGTCTTATGAGATCTCATTGATAACCAGACAAATGATTCACCCACCCCCTTCTCCGGCTCTCTTGAAACTGGCTCGTTGAGCCTCATCCCCTTTTCTTTTTTGAAAAGTGAGATGGCAAGGATTGAACCTCAGAACCTTCTACACGGCAAAGAAACTGTTCCAATAAAAGCCCCTGCAGGCATGTAAGGGTCTGAAGACACCTTTGTATTGACTGGGCCAATGAAGGAACATAGGATGCTACCTTGCACTGAGTCAGATCAGTGGCCCACCTAGATCAATTTCCCCCATGCAGACAGACAACAGCAGCTCTCCAAAATTTCTGGCAGAAGTCTTTCCCAGCCCTACCAGGAGATGCCTTTGGTGACTGAATCTGGGACCTTCTGCATGCAAAGCAGGTGCTCTATCCCTGAGCTATGTCTCTTTCTTCAAAACTTAGGAATACAGAAAGCCGCCTTATATTGAACCAGACAATTGGTCCATCTAATTCAGTATTGTCCACACTGACAGAGTGGCTCGCCAGGATTTCAGGCTGGGTTCTCTCCCAGTTCCACTGGAGATGCTGTTTATGCTGTGAACCACCCTGAGATCTACAGATAAAGGGTGGTATACAAATTTAATTACTTATTTATAATACCAGGGGATTGAAACTGGGACCTTTTGCAGATGTTCTTTGACCTCTGAGCCCTTTCCCAAACTCCCCTATGACCAGCTTATGGAGCATTCATCCTGATTTGCTTTTGCAGGGAGTTTATAGACAATGTGGGCTATTTAATGAGTATTCATTTTCATTTACATCAGAGCAAGTGTTATCCCACAATTTCCAATGCATCTCTCCTTCACTTTCCTTATCGCAATAAGTCCGCTCTTTGGGGGAAAGCAAGTCTGCTGCACGAAAGGACCAGTCCACTTTCACCGTGCAGCCTGAAATTGCTGAGATGAATCCCATGTGGGAATAACGGCCATCTGGAAGCGCCTTAGAAAAAGACTCACTGTCTCCAGCCCAGTCAGCATCCTCCCTACAAAAAAAGCTTTCCCCAAAGTCATTGGTACCTTAGCCTGCCATCTTGTGCTGCTGCCCCACCAGGGATGATCTTAGTGATGAAGATGCTGGGGTCATCCCCAACATGGGGGTTGTCAGTACCACCGGCGATGCTGAATCCCAAACCGGAGTTACCCTGGAGGAAAAAGTCATGCCCCACCCAAAGGAAGAGGCCAGAATTTAATTAGAGCATGAACAAAGGCTTGGAACCCCCATTTTTTAAAAAATGCATACCCTTCCCACTCTGGAGGAACTTCCAAATAACCTGTTTATTGCTCATTCATCCTGATTAAGGCTGCAATCACACAGATTATTCAATTTCCCTGATGTTTCTTTATGTGTTAATTCCTGCATTATATTTGAGGTTCCACATAACGCAAGAGTCATTTCTAGAAAACCGATAGAATATAATTCCACATTTAATGCTCATTTCCATGTTATCTGATTCCAGGGGGGGGGACACAGTTTGCAGCCCACTTAACCCAGAAAGTGGCGGGAGTAAAGTAGTGAAATTTGGGGTGGCATATGGTAGGTACACTGGCATATGGTTCTTTCCTGCTGTTTTCATGGGGTAATCATGGAGAGGAGAGAAGCAGACATGTGCGGAAAGAGTGGGGGAGCAGCGATGCTGCCTAATGACGTTCCTTGGTGTGAATGAAATTTAGCGCGGCATGTCGGTACATTGGTCAAAAAGCCACAGTCCCATAACACAACAGGTACTGCAGCATAAAACGGAACATTAGAAAACAGGACGGAAGCACTAGCATTATAATCAGGAAAACTAACACAATATTCCCCCCATTTGAATGCACCTTAGATGATGCTGGTTATTTAACAAAGATTCACTCCAATTTCTTTGAGGGGAGGTTTGATGACGCTGCATCAATGCAAGCATCACCCACACTTTCCGGTGCTTTCCCCCATCACTTTCATTAATTACAAAAAAGTCTGATCTTTCGTGGGGGGGGGGAGCAGGTTTGTTGCACAAGACCTCCCAATCAACTGTAATTGTGGATTTGTCATTAAGCGATCAAGTCCTTCCTGGAAAAAGTGACCGTCTAGGTTCCCTGGGCTAAGTAAAAAATCCCCACCCACCCAGAATCAACGATGTCTATAAGAATTACCCGCTCTAGAGTTATTTCTTCGTATTCCATTTCTCCTTCCGTTCCATTTACCTGAAAGAGAGGGGACAGAGAGGAATTCTGTTAATACAGCATTACAAAAAAAAGAAGAAGCGAACAAAATAGGGAGGGGGGTGTTTTGGAATATGTTAAAAGTGTGAAAGGTTGTGGGGAGTGGGGAAGAAAAGGAAGAATTCATCCAGTAACTCACATAAGCTGGTGCTTCTAAGGTATCTGTGTTGACAATTACCGGTGGGGAGTTGGCCTAGCAAGAGAAACAGACAGAAAAGAATGATATGGACAACTGTCCCCAAAGCAATATGGTCCCTAAATGTGGTTGTGGGGCTGTTTCACACAGGTAGGAGAGGCCATAGGTAGCAAATTGGGGGTGGAGGCCGAAGCTCCCCAAACCTTTTGCTTGGATTGCAGACAGGAGAAGCCCTTGGTGAGACTTTGAAACCACACCCCAAAGATGGCTGTTATCTCCGAAGGTTTTCAGCTGAAAGATGAACCTTCTTCCCCTGCCCCTAAATTTGTGCTCTTTCTTCCACACCACTGTGGTTTGGCAAAACTCCTGGGTCATTTCAGTGCGTCTTAGGGAAGGAGAATGAGTTTTGCTGGCAGACATGAAGAACTTGCGTGACTGTTCTCAGCTAGAACAGCTTGCTGTGAATTTTTAAAAACCCCTTTAAACTCCTTCCACCCTGCTAGCATATGAAAACCCCAAATAAGCCAAGCAGCACCCGAACATTTTCTGTATGGATAGACAAATCCACTTTGAATTACAGGCTGAAAAATTGAGTTCCACCAACACCACACACACAAACACACTTTTCACCCTCACTGTCTCATGTCCGTATATTTTAATGCATAGATAACAGCAGAAAATGTAGGGGCTACAATTATGCATTTAAGGACCGCTAGCTGGATGAGCTGGGGTGAAACCGAGGTCACCAGATATCTGGTGAAAAGAGATCCAAAATCCACAAATCACCATTTCAAATTGTGACATTAGGGGGCAGTGTGCTTCTAGGAGGAGACTGGCTTACCTCTTGGCTCTGAAAAGGGTCTTTTTGACCCCCCCAAACCAGGAGTGTTAAAATGCCCAAGAAGCACCCAACCTCTCTCTCCCACCCCCATCCTCTTTCATTCTTTTTTCCTCTCTCCCCACCACCCAAAGAATGATTCCTCCACCTCCACTGTCCGCTGCTGACTACAGTAACCACGGCAATGCCATGGAAACAGCATCTGCCTCAGGGGGAGAAGGTTACTGTGGCAACGCGGGTTTCGCCATAGTTCAGGATGTTCTGGGGTGGGACTAGCACCCACCCCAATCAACCCCACACCCCATTCCTAGTGGTGGGAATTTGGGGTGGGTGTTTATTCATAGGGGAGATTTGAAGTAATGTGTTTCCTTGCGCTTTACGCATCAGAACAACTCCACTTGAGGCTGCATAGCACAACCCTTTGCATTAAAAAAATCAAGAAATATATTTAAGATTGGCAGGGGGTGGAGAAACCAATTTTGGGGGTGAGCATGGGGTTTATTGTTATTATGATCTACATTTACAGAGAGGAAATAGCTAAGGCTTTTAATAACAGCATCCAATTTTTATATATAGAATCATAGAGTTGGAATAGACCACAAGGGCCATAGATTTCATTGCCAGCTCTAGGCCAGGGGTTGTAGATGGGCTGTCCTCCAATTTGATTGCCAGGGGTGTGTTTGTGTGTGGAGGGAGAGAATCCCAGGGCAAAAGTTTCATTGCACAGCTGATCAGGGGCATGCCTGAAATTCAAGAAAGGTGCAACTAGAGTCTTCACCACAATTTCGCTTCTGAAATTTGTGGAGATCACGATGGGTGTGGTAGTGTCTGTGCTGAGGACCAGCTGAAGATTTAAGAAGAGCAGAGAAGCCCTTGTGATCCCTTCGCAGTCGCCAAAAGGCACCCAGCATCTGATCCTAGGAACACTATACATTGTCACCATGACTGACAGCCACTGACAGCAAGAATTCCCTGTGAAACCCTTAGCAAGGCCTTATGAAGCTGCAGTATGCACAAGGCAAACACGTCACTAAGATTTATTTATTTACTCATCGTGAGAGCTAGAAGCTTAATTGAATGTAAAAACCACACCCACACCCACAGAACTCTGAGACCCATAACTTGTAAAAGAGGCTGTTTGTGCATCTGGGTATTGCATCTAGACAGATATCTAAATTTATTAACATGGTTGGTGTTGGTTTGCTTTTTAGGGTGCCCTAAATGCTGATCCCCCTCAAAACAAATGGGGCCAGGACTGCAATACCGCAAGGACCACCTCTTCTTGTGATGATCACCTGAGGCCCTTCATTGGGTGCCTCCCCCACAAGAGGAGTCACAAGGGTGGAAGCAAAGGAACTGGCCTTCTATGCGGTGGCTCCCCGTTCGTGGAATGCTCTCCCCAAGAAGGCACGCCTGGTGCCTTCATTGCATATCTTTAGGCTCCAAGCGAAAACGTTTCTCTGCAACCAGATAGATGTTTGGCTGATTAACATTCTATGGCCTTCCAAATGTGCCTGTGGGAGGGGGGGTTATTGGTTTGTTTTGCTTTTGTTTTATTTTGCATTTTGATGTTGTGAACCACCCTCTGATCTTTAGATGAAGGGCAGTAAACAAATAATAATAATAATAATAATAATAATAATATGCCCCATGATTAGTTGCAAATGGGAGAAAGGATCAAGGCTGTTCCACTGCAGCAATTGTTTATTTTTATTCCATTCCTCCTTATGTGTCCCAGCTGCTCCTGAAATATTCAACTCAGTGGGGGGTGGGGGCAAGATGAGCAGTTGAGGGAAAGAGGGTGGGCGAAGTCCCGGGGGCTAGGGATGGCAAAGCCACTCACCTGTCCTAGGTTGAAGCCCTCCTCTTCTAAGGCCTGGCTCCCTAAACTGAAGCTTCTCAATCTAAAAAGATGACAGGCTTTCTCCTCTCTCCATCAGTCAAACAACGCTTGCCCTTTTGCTGGCTCAGGTCCTCCCCCCCCCCCCCACCGCTGACTGCCAGTTCTCTTCCTCCACGCTTGACTGCAATCGGGTTTCCCTGGCACATTTTAATCTCAGGCTCTTCAAATTTTCATGACCCCCAATGCTCAGCCAGCAAGGCATCCTGGGAAACGGGCACGCTTACCTCAGCGGCGCATGCTCGCACGTGTACACACACACCACACACACACCACTCACTCACTCACACACATTGCTCTCTCACCCTAAGCCCCCACTTTCTCACAAATTTCCTGGGGAGACCCTCCATTCATCCCCCAGGCAAGCAATAAGGGCATCTGCAGGAATTTTTCTGGTGGGTGAGAGGGACATATATACCAGTTATATATAACTAGCGTCAGAGAACAGGTCTATAGTTTCTTGTATACGTACTGATCAAGGGGGTAGACAAAGCCTGAGCCCCAGAAGGATACACCAAGTTGGTTTACACCTTGGTCCTTTCCACCAGCAGCTGAGGAAAAACAACAACCCTACGGTTTTTTTCTCTGGATCCCTTCACTCCCTCCAGCCCTTAATTAATTGCATTGCTGCTACAAATCAACAATTAATCACACTGCTGGTACAATCAACTTCACAGCATGCCCTCCCTGGGGGAAAAAACAACTTTTAAAACCCAGTCTGTCAGGATACGGATGCCAGACTACACTGCAAGGTTATTGTACATTACTCCAAGTCTGGCCTTGTTGTTGTTGTCCCCACCCAGCAAAATGGGTGCAACATACAGGCTGACTGTGCCAGACTCACGTACCATTTAGCCCTGCCCTCTGCAATAATGGTGTAACAACGATGGATAGTTTTTACTTGCTTTCAAACCTGGGGGTGGGGTTGACATATGGGTGGGGGGTGTTATGAAGTAAGACCTGGAGCCAACTCCTGTCCTTGTGGCTATCTTTCTATCTGTTGTTTCTGTGAAGACTGCAGCTGAATTAATTCTTGGATTTCTGAATGGTTTTAAATGAAACAGAAATCTCCTCTCCACCAGAGGGAAGAAGGTAGGGGGAAAGCTTGGGAAACGAACCATGAAGTTGATGGGGTGCATCACTTCTAACCTTCTTTTTGACCAATGGGCTAGCTCTGGCTTTCCCATATGTCAGTCACTGCTATGACTTGCATTGCTGGTTAAGCACTATAAGGTGGGGGTGGGCCAGTTTCTGACAATGCAATTGGGCAGAATGGCACTTTCACATTTTGCAAAGACCTAGAGGTTGAAAGGGCCTGGGGGAAAGACATTTAGCAGGGCGGGGGAATAACTAGGAACCTCAGAAATAATGCTCCTGAGCATGTACAGAGCGCAGTTCCCTTACCAGTGAGGAATCTCTTCACTGAATAAGAGGATTCCACAGCACAACAGCGTTCTGTGGCAAGGCTTCTTTTTATTGCTTATTGCTAAAATATTCACTTGATTTACTTCCTTGTTATGATTCCTAGTAACGGTGACTGGTGATTTCTAAATACTGATTATTTCTTTTCTTTATGTCATTTACATTCCTGCAAATTTGGGTTGGGGTCAGTGGCAATTTTATAAGATTATCAAAGGGTCAACAAACGCAGATATTTGAGAAACCCTGACCTAAACCAAGAGAGTCCTGGCTGCTGGTTCACTTGCATCCTGAACTGCTTACACCCCACCCCTTGCCCAGGGAATCCAGGATCCAGGCCCCATCACCCTTTCCCCATTTGACTGCTTTCTGCAGAACAGAGGCTTCTGTCAAAGAAGAGAAAATATAGGTTTTTTTTTAAAAAAAGGAAGAGGCAATTCTTTTTAAAATGATTTGCTCCAAGTGGAGAGTGAAGCTTAGTGAGTTGATGAGGAAAGAATAGGTGGTCGCTGAGAACAGATCCCCTGGGTTTTCTCCCCACCTTGAGGAGGGGTGGAACCAGGTGGGGGAATCTGAAGCCAGTTGAAATAATTTGGGTGTTGCAGGCTAGATGTAAGGAATTCCGGGGCCCTGGGCTCCTGGGTCCCTCTGGGAAGGAAAGTGGCTGCGTCTAGCAGGTGAGGGCAGAGACGATGCCAGGACGTCTGGGTCCCCTTGGGGCCTGTGGCATTACAGGAGGAGTGGGAGGAAGGAGGGGGGAACTTCCTGTACTGTGGGCTCTGCCAGGTTGGCAGCTGCATGTGGGTGGCTGGGTAGAGGGAACTGTGTGGGAGAAGGCTTGTGGAAGAGCTGGAAATGTTCACACACGTGTGTGTGTGTGTGTGTGTGTGTGTGTGTGTGTGTGTGTGGCGTCGGATGATCTTTGCATGTGTTTGTCTCAGAGCATTAATGGCGTGCATGTGCATGAATCTGCGAGTGTGAGGAGAGGGAGAGAGAGAGAGAGAGAGAGGCTATGGCGTGGGGTTGAGCACAGTGATGCATGTTTGCAATGAGAGTCTGTGCTGGAGAGGGCAATGTGCGTGCATTTAGCTGCAGCTTGCTCCATTTGTATACAAGTGAGAGAGAAGGAGAGAGAGAGAGAGGCTGTATTCAGCAGTGCAGTTAGGTAATTTTAGACTTAATGGTACATAGGAAGCTGCCTTGTATGGAGTCAGACCATTGGAGTCCATCTAGCTTAGTGCTGCCTACATTGAGTGCCAAAGTCTCTCCAGAATTTCACACAAGAGCTTCTCTAACCCATACCCAAATATGATGATAATAATAAAAATACTTTTATTATTTGTACCCCACCCATCTTACTGGGTTGCCCCAGCCACTCTGGGCAGCTTCCAACATATATAAAAACATAATGAAACATTAAACATTTTTTTTTAAACTGCCTGAATATGCCATCAAGATTGAACTTGGGACCCCTTGCGTGCCGAGCAGATGCTCTGCCACTGAGCTAAGGAGCTTCCCCTTCAGAAGCATGCAGTTTGGCTTGCTTTAATGACTACAGAACATGACTAGTGAAGCTTGAGACAGACCACCTGGTCAATCAAGCTCAGCACTGTCTGCACTGACTGGCAGCAACTCACCCGGATTTCAGATGGGGAACATTCCCAGCCTTACCTGGGATGCTAGCAATCAAACCTTGGATCCACTGCATGCAAAAGTGAGGCGCCACCTCCTTGAAATGATGATATGTAGTAACTTCAACATGTGATATGGAAACCCGCACTGCTCATTCTGCTCCATGGGGCCCTGGACTTCTGACCCCAAAGCCCCACCTTCATAGCACCACCATGTGCATTTATGTGACAAGATGTCTGCATTTTCACTATGTTTAATTTCCTCCAAGAAGCTCAAGGTGGCAAACTTTTGCCCTATCCTCACAACTATCCTGTGAGGTAGGCTGAACTGAGAGGCAGTGACTGGCCCAAGGTCACCCAGTGAGCTTCATGTGGCTGAATGGGGGATTTGAACCCTGGTCTCCTAGGTCCTAGCCTGATAACGCACTAACCGCTACACCACACTGGCCCACATTGAAATGTATGTCACGCAGCAAGTAAGTCTGATCACCTATGTCATGAAATGGGGATTGTCTACAAAATGCAGCGAGCTCCCCAATCAAGCTGCACAGATGGAGAATCTGGCACAGGGAACAGAGATCTTTATCTTTGAAATCACAGGTTTCTTTTCTTTTTTTAAAAAAGCAAGTTCCTAGCCCCTAAGAATAGGTTTCTTTGCTACATCTGAAAACTTGGGGGCTGAGGAGGATCGGGGGGGGGGGGGCTGAGAACACTTCAGCACCTTGGATAGCACCTTGCTCCTTCCCATGATCTGCAGTAATAGAATAAATTATGCACAAACATGCAAACACACTTAATCAGCATACATTATACAGGACATTTAGCTGTGAATGGCGCAGAATAACGCAGAGATGGAAGATATGCAATCTTGGATACCAGGGTACTGCTGATGTTGAACTGTCTACAGTGTGTGTGTGTATGTGGGTTCAGGAAAGTAGACATCTAAACAGACACAAACAATCCACATGCAAAACCAGGAGACATGTAAGCCACAAGCAGGAAGCCCACAGATGTTTGGCTCATACAAGGAGCATGCAAACGGCACAGATCCTCATGCAAAGCACGGCCCCCAGGGCATTGAACATGAAATACACATCGCCTGTAAATTACTGCAACCAGGCAACAACACAGCAGACACTTACTCCAAAGAAGAGTTGCGTTGCTGCACAAGAGGCCACGTCTCCCTGCTCCACACCAGCACACCATCAGTGACGCACACTGCACCAGCACAGCACACTGGGCCACAAGGTGCACTACAAACGCATGGCCCTGAGAACGAGAGGCATTGTGTGGCTCCCCGACCGACAGCTGCAAAGAGGCTGAGCGCACAAGAGGCTAAGAACGCCCACACACACAGTCCCAAGGAACACCGGCCATGCCACAGGAAGCCGCGGGCACAGAGCCGAACAAACATGGTGCCGATATCAGGAGAAGATGGCGTCAACACAAGGACATCTAGGTCTCCAAAGCTCTGTGTACCGGAATCTTGTGCATCCCTAAGTCTCACACACCTGCGAGGCCCATGCTGCAAATCTTATATCAACCTTCACTGCTGCCCGGCTTTTTTGGGGACTATGAATCCCATCAGCCCTGGCCAGCATGATTTGAAGATGTGTTTTCATGAATCTCAAGGTGAGGAGAGAGATGAGCTATGCTAGATATAATGTGTAAGTGGAGGCTGTGCTGGATGTCACATGTAGGCCAAGACTAGGAAGTGCAAAGCATACTACTATTGCTCTCCAAATCTTGCTAGACAACTCCCATCACCCCTGATGATCTCTGCTGTAGAGTTACAAAAGAAGGGCTAAAGGGCATTTAAGGCAACCTGCTGGCTGAAGCTGATGGGAGTGGTGGTCCAAAGCAACAGGAGAATGCTGTCTCAAGCAAAAAATAAAAAAATAAAATCAGTTTGGTCTAGATCCTCTGGAAGGGACAAACCTGTATCTTTCAACCTGCAAATGGGGAGTTTCACAACTGAATATTCCTCTGTACAGAAAGTTCCTGCTGTGTAAAGGTAACTAGCATCTTAGGGGAAGGCTATGCTGGAATACTTTTCCCTGACATGCTAAGCTTCTGCATGCAGGGATTTGCTGGTAGGTTTTTTTTTTACACAGAGGTGTTCAGCTGCATGTGAGATGCCACAGGCCGCACACAGTTCAACCATCTCCCTGAGAACTGGAAGCTTAGATGCAGCACGCTCTGCAGCTCACAGATGCGCATGCATGCGCACACAGAGATATATATAATTGGAGGATGCACCAGCACAAGATAACCAGCCTCTTAGGGAAGGGCTACGCTGGAACACTTCTCCCTGACACACTAAGTTTCTACATGCAAGGATTTGCTGTTATTTGTTTACACAGCGACGTTTTCTACTGTGTTTGAGATGCCACTGGTGACACACAGGTTAACCATACACACACACAAAGATATACCAGGAGGGTGCACCAGCACAACACACAGACGGTAAACGCATATATTACAGTTCAATTACACCAACAGCTTAAAAGTACCAGAAGAGAAAAGAGATTTAATGCCTCTTAATGCAGACCACAGGAGCTAATCACGATGAAGTCAGTATTGAGGTCAGCAGTGGGTGAAGGAAACCCCTTTATGTAAAAAAAAAAACCACCTGCCCAAGGAACTGATAAAAAGCCATATAGATACCCCTGGCAGTTACCTTCAGCTGACCAGAACCATTAACCATTCTACGGTCAATACCCACAGCCATAATCCTCACATTCAATTTATCTTTTTTTAAAAATGAAAGTAGGTAAAAGCCAGCCAGAAATCCCTTCTCACCTCACCTGTACATTCCTGAAGATGGACGGGGAGCTCTGCAGCTTCACAAGAGAAAAAGCATTCTGAACATGCTCAGAAGTATCCTACTGTGCAATCACATTTTCTAGGGCTTTCATTTTAAAACCAGGGCAGGCAGGAAGAGAGCAAACAGGGGGAATCAGGGCTGCAGGGTCTGCCATGCGGAAGGAAAGCTGACCATGTGGAGATCAGGGGCAGGGCGGCCGACACCCTTCCCCCCATGTGGCTGTGCTTTTTGGGCCACGGGGAGGCCCAGATTTGAAGGAGTTACATCACTCTGGCAGCATCCAAGGTCGGAGAAGAAAACTCAAGAGGGACCTTTCGTTCCCAGCCTCCTCTCCCCCTTTCCCTGGCTGCACCGCCCTCTAGAAACACCGCCCCCTGGATCTCCTGGGGGTGTATTTTTAAAAAGTCTTTCTGCCCGCAACCCACTTTTTCCTTCTTCGGAGAGGAGAACAGCAGGGAGGGGTGGGGAGGCAGTAAATCCGCTTCGCTCCAAATGGAGCCTTGGCATGAATTATTTACAGCTGCTAATGAGGGCTGCCTTGTTCTGTTCTGAAGACATGACAAGTTTCATTTCATTTCATTAACTTTCTTTTTTTTTAATGGTAGCCTCCTCACCCCCCTCTGTGGTTACCCCTCCACCCACCCGTCTATGCCAGCAGCGGCAGCTGCATCAAAACCTTTGTATAAAACAGCTACCTCCACCCCAGAGGAGACCTGCGTGGCAGCTGCAGATTCTCTTACGAGGATCCAACGTAAAGTGGATTGGGAAAGGTTTTTTTCTCATTTTCTCCCGGCGCTAGAACTTGTGGACGCTGGAAGATTTGGGACAGATAAAAGGAAGTCTTTCTTCGTGCAACGCATGGTAAAAACTGTGGAACTCGCTCACGCAGGAGGCAGTGGTGGCCCCCAACCTGGATGCCTTTGAAAGAGGATTGGACACAAAAGCTCTGCTCTGCTGTCACAGTTGGAGGAAGCAACACTTTTGAATACCAGTTGCTGGAAACCACAGGAGGGTTCAAATCCTGCTTCCAGGTTTCCCATAGGCATCTGGTTGGCCAGTGTGAGAACAAGATGCTGGACTAGATGGCCACTGGCCTGATCCAGCAGGCTTATCTTAAAGTAAGGTAAAGGGACCCCTGACCATTAGGTCCAGTCGTGGCCGACTCTGGGGTTGTGGCGCTCATCTCGCTTTATTGGCCGAGGGAGCCGGTGTACAGCTTCCAGGTCATGTGGCCAGCATGACTAAGCCACTTCTGGCAAACCAGAGCAGCGCACGGAAATACCGTTTACCTTCCTGCCAGAGCGGTACCTATTTATCTACTTGTACTTTGATGTGCTTTCAAACTGCTAGGTTGGCAGGAGCAGGGACCGACGCGGGGATTCAAACCGCTGACCTTCTGATCAGCAAGTCCTAGGCTCTGTGGTTTAGCCCACAGCGCCACCCACGTCCCAGTAAGGCTTACCTTACTGAACAAATAAATCCAAAGCCTTCTGCTCTCACCCCTGGAAGAGGTTGCATATCAGAATTCCAAATAAGCCAACACTCCAGCACTGACTGTCACTAAGGTTCTAGTTCTCATTAAGGTAGCTGGTCAACTTCAGTCTCAGCACCTGGTTCTCATGATGATAAGTCCTTACATGATGGTTCCTTTGTCCCCCCAAAAAACAGAAAAATAGGCAGGAATATTCTCTCCCTCCCTGCCCAACGTAATGTTTCTGCGAAGGGACTTTGAGGAGACAGAGGCATAGCCCACACACAAGTTGACTGTCTCCAAGCAAACTATCATTCATTCATTTGGTCACTTATGCTGCCGTTACTTATCCCACCTTTCCTCCAAGGCGCTAAGGATGGAATACAGCTCCGCTCCGTTTTTATCCTCAAAAACAACCCTGTAAGGTAGCCTAGTAGGGTAAGAGAGGTCCAAGGTGAGGAATAGAACCTACATCAGTGAGGAATGGAACCTACATCTCCCTAGTTCTAGCTTGATACTATCCAGCGTTCCACAACATGGACACCCTTAACATGGACACAGACTACAGGCCCCACCAGCCCCAGCCTCAGGGTGGCCAAGGATGATGGGAGTTGAGACCCTTAGGGTGTGTGTGTGTGTCGGAAACACACACAAAATCTTCAGCCACAACTTCCTGCACTAGGCCCTCATGGCAGCTTTCCTGTTCACAAATGTAACTGATGCAATCTCAGGAAAGGTATAAAGTAGGAATAACTCTGATTCATCTCTGAATAGAAGCCCTTCTGAGTCCTGAAGGGTCTCTGGCAGAGAGAGGGGGGAGAGCTTTTCCCCATCACCTCCTACTTGATGCTTTTATTATTCAAACAACAACAGCAACCCTGGAGATGCAGGAGATTTTTTTAAAAAGCATTTCTTTTTTAAGAAAATGGATAAACCGTTTGATCTAAAAAGCTCTCCAAACTACGTGCAGATAAAATTATAGGTAAAAATATAGCTGAAACCCACAAACCAGTTAAATATATATAAAGAACTACCACTGTTAAAACAAACAAACAAAATCAATTTATATTTATAAAAATATAAGTAACAGAATCATGTGTCCAGATTAAACCTTGGAATCAGTGTTCAAAACTCCCGTTGTTCTAGGCACATTTTGTGACAGGGAATTTCATTAGAGTGAGCAGTTTCTGAGCTCTGGGCGCAGTACCACCTAAGATTTCAGATTAAAACTGCAGAGTGGAAGGAAAGGGGGACCTTTTTCTGCCTCCCCACTTCCAGCTACTCTCTGAAGACTGGAGAAGAGACCCTCTTAAGAATATTAGGGGGGTGGGCAGGGAAGGACTAGACCAAGTGAAAAACGAACATAATATTTTAGCTGCCGTTCATTCGTTTTCAGCTTTGTATTCTTGTTGTAAAGAAAAAGCGCACCTAGACATTCCGTTGTTGTGCCCATAACCTAGGTTTAAGGTGCCATTTAGCTCCTAGCTTTCATATCCCAGTTTCTAACACATTCCCAGCCCATACTTGGAGACACTGCCAGGAACTGGACCTGGGACCTTCTGCATGCAAAGCTGTTGCTCTACCAATGAGCTACAGCCCCACCAGCACTGTAAGTGCAAAGCTCTAGCACACCAGTTTAAAAAGACATGGCTTCCTGTGAATATTTCCGGGAGCTGTGGTTTGTTAAGGGTGCTGAGAATGGGTATGAGACCTCTATTCCCCTCCCAAAGCTACAATCCTCAGCGTTCCCAGGGAAGTGGGATGGACGGTGAAGCCACGCTGGGATTTGTAGCTCTGTGAGCGGAACAGGGGTCTCCTAACAACTCTCGGCACCCTTAACAAAGTTTCCAGGATTTTGCGGGGGAAGCCATGACTGTTTAAAGAAGAATGACACTGCTTTAAAGGTATAGTGCAGAAGGGGTCTAAAGTAATAGGAATCTAAGAAGCTGCCTTATACTTAGTCAGACCCTTGGGGTTCATCTAAGGCTGTATAGTCTACGCTGACAAGCTGTGGCTCTGCAGAGTCTTGGGCAGGGGACATTCATTCACAGCCCACCCAGGAAATGCCAAGAACTGAACCTGGGGCCTTCTGCACGCAAGGCAGCTTATCTGCCAGAGTTCTGACCCCTCCTTCCTTCCTCATTTCCCCAGTCCTCTGATTGCAATTGCCATAGGAGAGGGGAGCATTATCCACATGTCACAACATCAGCACCAGCTCTAAGACTCAGAAAGAGAACGTAGGGTTAGCTATCTAAAACTGGGTGGGGTGGGGTGAGAGGTTGCATCCCGAACAAGGGTCTCCTGTGTCAAGATGGCTGCATTTTAAAGTGGCATTCAGAGGGCACCAATACCCCCAAACAAACCCTCACAGCTCTCCCTGCACCCCATAAACAAGCAGGTAGACCCCTGAATTCTGCTCAAGTCATGGGCAACAGTTGTGCCAAGGACCAAATTCCTAGCTCCAGCAGGCAAAAGGCCTCTTTTAAGGACGGCTGCCCTTCTCCCCCCCCACCGCACACACACATCTCCACAGAGCAGGCCTTCCGCAGCTGCGTCCATCCCCCTGCCAGGCAATGCAGCAATCCCAGGGAAGGTCTGCCAAGGCAAATTGGGGGCCTTTAATCTTCTAAATGCACCCTCCTTCGGGATCCAGAGCCGGCCCTGCCAGCTGGGCATGGAGGGATCTAGAAAAGGCCACAACAACAGGAGGCAATGCAGTTTCCAGAAGGAACATGGTGGTGCTGCCCGCTGCAGTCTTGCTAGGAGCCTTGTGGGGGGGGGGGAGCCTGGATAGGGAGGACCTAAATTAAGTTGGGATGGAGATGACACAACTGGCTGTAGTCCTGATAGGCAGGGTCAAGCTGGGGCAGCAGAGCCTAGTTTGGGGGGTGGCAGCCCATGGATGAGTGTAGCACACAGGGATCAGACGCTAGGATTCATTCACTTTTTTTTTAACAACTGCAATGCTCCTACAAAAAGGTAATAAAGGCTCTTTCTCTCCCCCTCCCTTTATTAAAAAGCAAAGCACATAAAAAACAAACTGAACTGATCAGGAACCCAAGTCATGAAAGTCCTTCTTCACTCTCCCATTCATAACTCAGGAAAATTTACAGTATAAACACTGACGCCATCTGTCTATAAAGCTGACGCACAACCTCCCCCCTCCCCTGCTCCCCCAACACACTCATATATACACACACACTGCTTACTTCACATAGATCCCAAAGGGAAGAGAAAGGGCTGACAGCCCTCTAATCCTGACCCTCCAATATTCCTGGCCAAAGGACTACTCCCCACCCTCACCCCAAACCATCCAACCCTAGATAATTATCTGGGAGATGACCTGTGCTCTTCCTGGGGGTATCCCTTGCAACCCATCCACATCCAGTCAGACACACATATAAATACCCTGCACCCCAATATTCTGTGGTCCAGAGCACACATTTTCATCTTCTATCCTTTCCAGAAAAATCCCAGTCATCGTTAGTTTATTCACAGACCCTCCCACCCCACTTTGAGTTCCACATGAGATGGGCCTTCTGAAGAACATCTACAGCCCTTCATGACCCACACCCCCAATGCCCTGACTATCATGAAGCCCCCTGACCCCACTATTTCAGCCCCTCTTAATCTCCTTGCATTCCAATTCAGGGACACCCCTCCAATACAGACTTTCCAGAACCCTAAGGCTCAAATGCTGCCCCACTCCTGACTTTTATCTCCTTCCCAGCCATCTTATCCTGCACCCCTGGGAATCCATGTATCATTTGTTGGGGGGGGGGATTTTAAGGACAAGGCCATCTATGGGTCTGGGCCCAGAGCGGAGAGCCAGATGGGCTGAGAGGAAAAGGACGTTCTGCCTTGTGTCTGTTCCCACCCACCCACGCAGACAGAAAACCATTTGTTTACCACCACTACCCCAAAGCCGCCCCCATCCCACCCCATGGAGCTCAGACCCTCCAGAGAACCCAGGAGTCCGGGTTACCTCCCACTCACTTGCTGTCTTGCAACCCAATCAACCCCAGGAGAAAATAAAAAATTCACCTCCCCTCATTAGCCTTGGAGTCCTGGCTCCCTTCCCATAGGCACACCTCCCCCCCTCAGCCCCCCCAACCCAGGAGTCCTAGGTCCCACTATTGCCCCTTTTCACTCTCCCCTGAAGTCCCTATCATGTCACACCCTGTCTCCCCCCCTCGCGCCTGGAACTCCATCTCCCCCCCCCCCAAAAAAGGTACCCTGTTCCTTCCTCCAACCAATTTCTTACTTTCCCCCACCCCAAACTACCTGGCTTGTACACACCCCCAAAATACAAGCTGCAGCCCTAGTGGCTTCGAACCATGCCCCACTTTTTAACCCCAAACTCCACAGAGACCCCTAACTCCACCCTTTCCCCTCCTCCAGCCCCCTCACTATTCCTCCCTGCTGCTGATACGCCCCTCCCAAGCAAAAGTGAGATTTCTCTCCCTCCCCATGTTCACCCATCCCACCCACTCCAATGCCATGACAGGGGTGCTCCCCCTCCAGCCCGCTACCCCCCCCAAACCCCGTACCGTGAGCAGGTGCCTTTGCCTCTTCGCCTTCCGGACGTTGCTAATAAACCTTCGCCCCATTTTCTTGGCATACCACACGGACACAAACATGATGCCCCCTGGGGCGACGCTCCAGAGGGTGGCAGGAGGGTGGAGAAACAGGGAGAATGCCCCCTTCAAGTTCTTTGTATACCTCCCCCAATATTTTCCTTTTAAGACCACCTAAACTGGCAGAGCAAGACCAAAATATATTTTAGGGGGGGTTTAAATTCACCAGGCAAATATTAGGGGAAAGGGGGCATTGTTCCCCCCCCTGTGCCCCCTTTCTCTTGGCTCCCCTCTGCCGGGATGCAGACCCGCCTCTCTCTCTGGGTGGGGTGGGGGGCACAATGCCCCCCTCTGGCAGAAGGAGGTGGAAGCAGGCTGCTTAGGACCCTCCCGTCCTCACCGCCATCATCATGCCACCCTCACGCTCTCTCTGCCTCCTCCTTCGCTTGCTCCCCGTCAGGTGGACGGAAAAGATGCAGGGAGGGAAGCCAAACAATCTCCCTCTCTCTGTGTGCTCAATGGGCCAGAAAGAATTCAATGAGAAGGGGGGGGGGGGGGGAGAAGAAGAAAAAAGAGGGAGGGGAAGGAGGAGGGGGAGGGAAGGAAAAGAAAAACAGGTGGAATAGGAAATTTCCACCCAGGGAGGAATAGATCTGGAGGCCAGCGGATGGATGGATGCCGGCAATCCCTCTCCGCTCACCTCTGGGGGGACCACCGATGGGCAAGGGGCCCGATCCACCCCGGCGAGAAAGCACTGTTTGCACCACCCCCTCCCTTCGGGGCTAAAGGCTGTTTGTGACTCCCAGCATCCCTGAGCTTCTCTCTGCCCCCCCCCCCGCTCCACACACACACACACTCACGCAGACTGCCTCCCCCCTCTCTCCTTCGCTCGCAGCGGATGGCGAGGCAGACGGCTGCCCAGATGGAGCCGGGTTCGGGTTCTACGTGCCTGATGGGGCCAAGGAGGCACAGCGGCGAAGAAAGGAGGTTTTTCCCCTCTGGAAAGGATGGAGTCTCGCTATTCCTGCCTTGCTAGAAGGCAATGATCCCCCGCTGTCTGGTCCCGGGTGGTTGGGCTCAGGTTTGGCTTTGGGAGCGGGGGGAGGGAGGGAAAGCTAGCGGGGTTGAGGGGCTCCATCCCTCTTGAGCATCGCTCATCAGGCAGGCAGAAAACGGGAAAGGGGGAGGCACCTGGACTTCCGGTGTGTGTGTGTGTGTGTGTGTGTGTGTGTGTGTGGAGGGGGGGGCGCTGGGGAAGGACGCCAGGACGCCTGGGTTCTCAAGAGAGCAGAGGAGGCTAGGGCAGAGGGGAGCTGGGAGGAGTTGGGGGAGAGCTGGGAGCTTGGGCTCTTAGGGAAGTGGGGGAGGCATTTTATTATTATTCTAGGAGCAAGGTCTCCTGGATTCTTTGGGAAGGGAGAGCCAAGAGGCGAAAGGGCGAGGAGCAGGAAAAATCCAGTAATCTGGAGGAAGAACGGGGCACAATGGGTTAACAAAAGAGATGTTCCAGAACCCCGGGCTCCTTGTTTCTCTGGGGCAGTGTGGGGTTGGAGAGAGCCCAACCCCAGGTTTTCTGGATACAAAGTGGAGTTCTGCTTAGATTAGGGCAAATGGGGAGGTGTGGGGGAGGGGAAGGGGCAGAACTTCTGAGTCCTGGAACAGAACGAGACCATGCCCTTGTGGAGCTGCAGGTGTCAAGAGCAGCCACCAGGTGGCGCCCTTATCACGCTGAAAGGAGGCACTTTGGGGTGCTAAGCGACAATGGGGCTTTTCCTGGAGGTAGGGAGAAAGGAAGGAGAAGAAGGGGCAGAAGGTGAAGGAAGTGGGGGAAATAAGAGGCCTCCTAGTTATCAGAGAAAGGGTTTTTGGAGGGGCCAGACACCTGGTTAAAAAGTGCAGGGATGGCGGAAACCTCGCCGCAGTGAGCTTTGCACAACCACGGCAGGCTCTCACTGAACCCCAATGATGCAGCTCTGCCGAAAAGATGCTGCTAAATATCCCTTGCTCAGGCCTGCCGCACAGCACCCCCTGGTGGCTCTTTCTCCCTCCTCCTCCTCACGCCCTCTATCAGCCCTTGGTCTGGCGCTCAGGTTAATTGGATTGGGAGGAGGAGGCTTCTGTCAGGACAGGCCTCTTAGGTCACCTCTCTGATGGGATTAGAAGCACCACAGCAGTCCCCTGCGGAAAGGTGAGGGCGGGTGATCCGATGAGCCCCATGAGATCTGCGCCCACCACACCACATGCCAGGCCCGGCTCTGTCCCGGGAGGAACTCTCCCCACTCCCAAGAGAAGATGCGTTAGTAACCTTAAAAAGTCACAATCCTACAGTTTAGGATAGGGCATGTGTTGAACTACCGTATTTTTTGCTCTATAAGACTCACTTTCTCCCTCCTAAAAAGTAAGGGGAAATGTGTGTGCGTCTTACGGAGCGAATGCAGGCTGCGCAGCTATCCCAGAAGCCAGAACAGCAAGAGGGATTGCTGCTTTCACTGCGCAGCGATCCCTCTTGCTGTTCTGGCTTCTGAGATTCAGAATATTTTTTTTCTTGTTTTCCTCCTCCAAAAACTAGGTGCGTCTTGTGGTCTGGTGCGTCTTAAAGAGCGAAAAATACGGTAAATAGTGCAGTGAGCTCCAGCTAACAGCTGTGGACACTGTGACTCTGGTGGGGAACCCACACGTCCAGGACCCCATGTTCCTATAGTCTCTATAGGCCTCTTGAAGGGTCAAACAAGACAAGGGGTTTCTAAGGCTTAAAGCCAGCTGCAAGGACTAAATCGGGCCAGGGTTACAGTCCTGTGGGGTGGGCGAGGGAATGATGAAGAAGAAGAAGAAGAAGAAGAAGAAGAAGAAGAAGAAGTTGTTTTATTTATACCCCACCCTCCACAGCCAAGACTGGGCTCAGGGCAGCTAACACCAGGTATAAAAACAACTTAAAATACAACTTAAAAACAAGATTGAAATGAAACATTAAAATGCAGCCTCATTTCAGTAGAAACTCAAATCAAAAACTTTTTGGGGATGAAAACGTCAAATCTTCACCAAGGCCAACTATCCAGACTGGTCCTGGATAGTTAACATACACACACACCCTTTATGTTGTTTCCATGGTTTAAAATGAAAGAAACAAAGGAAGCTGATATTGAGCCAGACCAATGGAGTCCATCTAGCTCAGAATTTCCCACTCTGACTGGCAGCAGCGGCTCTCCAGGGTTTCAGATAGGGAGTCTCTCCTACCCCAACCTGGAGATGCTGTCGGGGATTGAACCTGGGACCTGCAGGCAAAGCAGATGCTCTGTCACTGAGCTGCAGCCAAATCCCCTAAGAATAAAGCAAGATTCTAGCCCTCATCGTTCAGAATGAAGGGCTGGAATAGAGAAGAACATGGGAAGCCAGGTCTGTCTAGCTCAGTCTTGTCTACACGGACTGGCAGCAGTGGCTCTCCAGAGATTCAGGCAGGGAGTCTCTCCCAACCCTACCTGGAGCTGCCATTGGGGATTGAACCCGGGACCTTCTGCACACAAGGCAGGTGCTCTGTCACAGATCTTACAGCCCTCCCCACACCACCGCAAGGCTACCATGAGGCCCACTTATTGGGGTGGTGTGAGGTGGGGGCAGGGAGCCCCATTGCGACAAGATGAAGTGTGGATGAAACCTCCCAATCTCTTCTGACAAGTCATCTATGCTTGGCTCTCACAAACATGGCTGTTAGGGGGTGGCTGAGCCCCATGGACTCTGCACCAGACCCAGATCTCCTTCACCTTCTCTCCTTTATTAAACTTTTTTTAAGAACCTTTGCTTACAGGGGAGCTGAGCCCCCAACAAAAGGTGAGACTCTAGCCCCTTAATTTGCAGAGAGGGGCCAATACACAGAGTCCTGGGACCAGAGAATCTTATTTCCTCTTATTTCCTTCAAATGTGTGTGATTGCATACATACAAATGAATTAGCAAATGCAAGTAATTTGTGCCAAGGACCTGGTCTTAGAGTCTTTGAAAGACCTAGCAGCACATCCTACCCTCACCCCGCCCCAAACCTCTTGGATTCTGGTATATCCTCTTTCAACCTCCTGCAAGAAATTCTGCCCCACACCCAAGTGCCTCGGCTCCCGTTGTCCTCTGCTAGGAGGCTTCCTCTCCCACCGCCCCCTGCACCCAGAAGAGTTTGACCAACAAAAGGATCTTGAATTCTCCATTGAAGGTTTATTGGTTATCATTATCATTACTAGAATTAATTTATTATTTGTCTTCTAACCCACCGTCTCAAAGCGATTTACATATAAGGGAATTAAAATCGTTCATAGTAAAGATTTATCCAGCTGTGAGAGACTGTTTTAGGGTTTTAAACCACAACTAAAGGCATTGTCGTGTCTGTAGGAAGTACAAAATTGGTATATTTTAGAGCAAGGGGCAGGTTCTCGAAAAGTTCTACTCTACCCCACTGCTCCCTGGGTCTGCTTGTGACCAGTCACAAAATGGTGGTGCAAGGGGCAGAGTCAACCACAAAATGGCGACATCTGGAGAATAGGTACAATATAGGCTGGTAAACACTGATAGCATTTTCTGCTGCTGTCTAATCCCTCTGCGGAAATGGCTTAACTCTTTGGTGCTGCAGTTTCCTTGTGGCAGGGAGTTCCACATTCCAGCTAAGTAGAGACTTTAGCTTTGGAGGCATCGGGGAAACAGCTTCCACATTTTAGGCACAATTTCCTGATCCTGAGTCTTTCAGACTGGGCATGCCCTCCCATTTAATCTGCATCCCATTTGATCCCACCAAAGGTTGTGGAAGCTGTGGGCACATTACATTAAACACAATCCATATCTCTCCCGTACCTATCCTGTCATTTCTTAGGAAATACTGCATTTTGACACATTTCCCTCCAAACCATTTTCAATCTGAATTGAGAAAAGGACCTAGCTGCATTTTAAGAGAGTAACCCGGGCACAGTCGTAGACTGGAGGAATGGGACCCTGTGGCCTTCTAGACATTGCTGGTCTCCCAGCAACCCCAAAAGTCAGCATGGCCAAGGGCCAGGGATGATGGGAGGTAATGGTCCAACAACACGTGGGGAATCACAGGTTTGGTTTGAAAAGATCAATATCTATTGGATCCTTTTTGGTTTTACACTTTCCCTCCCTGCCAGCTAACACCAGTGCTTATCAGCCATCGCTGCAGTTGACTTGCATCTTACTCCCATCCCGAAGTACCTGCTTCTTTCATCTCTCATCCCTGCTCATTTTACTGTCATAAGAACATGACAGCATTAGAAGAGTCCTGCTTGATCAGGCCAATGGCCTGCCTAGTCCAGCATCCTTTTCTCACAGTGGCCAGCCTGCGAGAAACTTGCAAGCGGGATCCAAGCACAAGAGCCCTCTCCAGCTCCTGCAGGTTCCAGCGACTGGCATTCAGAAGCACTGTTACCTCCAACTGCGGAGGCAAAGCAGAACCGTCACGGCTGGTAGCCATCAACAGCGCTCTCTTCCATGAATTTGGGGATACAGTATAGGGGATTCACTCCATTCCTTTGATCATTTTGGTTGCCCTTTTCTTACTCTTATAGCAGCTTCCTTTTCTTATACCCTTCTTCTCTATTCCCAATTTGGTATTACAGTAAGCCCACAACTTATGAGATTGTTATGTTCCAGGGATCACACCTAAAGCCAAAATTGTGTATAGTCAAAACCCATTGAGTTCAATGGAGGGAGGGGGGATCGCCAAAGTCATTTTTCCCGGAACCCCAACCCCTTTCCACCTCTTTTTATTTTTAAATTTGCCACATGCATAAAGTCGAAGGTGCACAAGTTAAATGCACGTAAATTTTGGGCTGGCTCACTCTATTACTTTTAAAAATATATATTTACACTGTTATCCCTCTTCATCGTCCATCTTTGCCTGCTACAGATCCACTCTCATCTCATGCTCTAACTGTCCCATGCGCCTATGCGCTGTGCATGTGAGGAGCTGCTGCTGCTGCTAGCATCCCTCCAGTCAAAAGACTACTGCATGACCATGCAGTGCAGAGGCTCAATGGTGGTGGCCTTTGACGCACATTCTGAGAAATGTTGATTTTTGTGGATCTGCAAGGAGCAAGTTCTGCATATATGCTACATCAAGCAAAAATAAATAAATCTGGGTGTTATATAACCGGGGTGGGGGCAGGGCTTTAAAATTTCCATACTTCCTCCTACACCAACCTAAATTGGTCACAAGAACACCAGAATATGTATATAACACCTCTCTGTTCAGATATCTGTACTGGTTGCGCCCATTTGCTATGGGACCAAATTCAATGTGTTACTATTAGTATATAAAGCCTTTAACAGCTTGGGACCAGTATACTTGCAGGATCGCCACACCCCATATATGCCCACTTGACTGATTTGATCGGTGGAACTGGCACTGCTACACATAACACCTGCTAGGCACTTGTAGGAAATCTATCTTTTAGCGTGGCAGCACCCACACTTTGGAACTACCTGGCTATTGAGATCAGGCAGGTGCCTTCGCTGTACTCTTTAAACCATTTTAGTTTAGGCACGCCTATCCAGGGTCAGGCACCGAGATGTTACATCTGTTTTATCTCCTGTTGATTTTAAGTCATCTTTCCAATGCTTTGATATGCTTGCTTTTAACTGCTTTTTTTGCTGAGATTTTAAATGTTTTATTTCACATTTTTGCAAACTGCTTAGAGGGTTGGTTGTTTTTCCTACAATCAAAAGGTATCTAAATTTTGTTAAGTAAATAAAATAATAATTGAGCCCTGCTGGATCAGATCTACTGAAGTGTGAAGGTAACCCAAGAGGTACAATGTTCCTGAAGACAGAGGATCCACCTAGCTACCATGATTATTGACCTACCCATCCACCATGTCCAAAAGAAGGTAACATTTCCTGTGCTATTAAAAATATATATGCACACAAACATTTTAGAATAAAAGAAAGAAGGGGCGGAGGGGGGAGAGAGAGAAATACAAACTGACAAAGACCAGGAATTCAACCCTAGAAAGATGGGGGAGAGGGGATTCTGCAAGGCCTAGAGCAGCCATTTGATTAGATCTGTCAAGGGGTCCTTATTCACCCTTTGTCAAAAATTATTATTCCAATAATTCACAGGAAGGGGCCAGTTGTTAGAAAAATGGCCCTCTCCCAGCCTGTCTCCCCTCATTCCTCGTAAGGAAGGTAATTCATTGAATTGCATGCCAGTCCAGGCCCTAAATCAGCCAATGCACCAAAGCCCATACACAAACACCAGTTAAGAAGGAGGTCTCGATTAACCAGGATGCTCTCCTACACAAGTTTCAATGGACGGAAGATGCACACCAATACACTTCTTCGGGAGTCTAATTCCTCCACCCATCTTTCCCTTAAGCGTAACTTTCCCATAACATTCCCCAGTACCGCGTCTCTCTCCTCAAATGTGTTTCCGGGCCTTGCACAGTTATTCCCCCACCTCTAGTCTGACCTCTCTCCCTCTATCTCACAGAAATGGTGCTGTACGTGAGCATTCTATGACCTCCCCTTCCTCCTTGAACAGTTATGGGAGCATTCTAGGGAGCACAAGACTATGGTGAATGGGGAAGGGGTCAAGTGGCAGGCTGAGCTTTTTATATCCTTACAGCATTTGATGTTGGGGGGAGCAAGCTCACTCACAACAGAGACAGGACCGCTTGTAAATTTTTGACAGTGTCAACCACACAGATGACACTATATAAATAATACACAGCAAGAGGGATGACAACGGTTTTTAAAACTGGTTAACTCGCCAGTATTTCAGCAGCAAATTAAATTTAAATATATTTGCATACTGCCCATCCTCAGTGGAAAAATCCTTGCCGAGGTTTTCAAGAGAGATGCCCATTATGTAACTGTAGATGTAACTTACAATTTCCGCCAACTCTGCACAAGCCACCTCAGCATCTTCTAATCCTGACTATGCCAACCTGATGCCCTCCAGATGTTGTTGGGCTACAACTACTATCAGCCCCTGGGGCTGATGGGGAATTTCAGTCCATAATATGTTGGGTGGGGGTGGGTACCAGGCTGGCAAAAGCTGTTGTACTGCAACACAGTGAAGACTGAGTGAAACATCAACATGGCCCTGACAGTGACACAACCTTCAACAGCCCAAATCCTGGAGTTTTTGCTCTTTGCTAAACCCATTGCTCTTTGCTAAACTCATTGCTCTTTGCTAAACTCAAGCTACCAGCATGAGTTTGACCAAACTGCGGGAGGCAGTGGAAGACAGGAGTGCCTGGCGTGCTCTGGTCCAGGGGGTCACGAGGAGGCGGACACGACTAAACAACTAAACAACAACAGCAAACCCATTGATTAAGTGGGGAATGTCGCCCAGTTAATCAGATGTCACACCAGACTGAAGTCTGCAGTCCTCAGAAAGAAGGACAATTTGCTGTGTGGTTGCAACTTGCTGGCACATTTCCCCTAACTTAGCCTGTGCAGTTCCACATCAGAAACAGGCGTTTGGGTAGGAGAGGCGAAAATTATCCAATCCCAACATGCTCTCCTTTCAAGCAACGCTTGACCAACCTTCTGCCCCTCTCCCATTCAATCCCTACCCACCCCATTGGTAAAATGGCACACTGTGCCACACACCCCACACACCCCATGCTATCTTGAAAAGGTTCCACAGGGGATAGGGGTAATACATGTCTTCTTTTAGGTTCTTCAATGACATGGGCAATGTGGATATTTTAATACTGTCCTACCATACAGGGCTGTTGTGAAAAACAACCAGAGAACACTACAAAGAGTAAAAGAAGCAGCAAGTAAACAACAACCCAAGAAAGCCCACACCACCCTTCAGCAGCTTTCTAAAATGTTTCTTAAAAGCTTTGGAGAGAAAAAAATCCTGGTGCCAAAGGATGATAACAAACCAGCAATTTTCCCTGAGGAAAGCATTCTGCAACTAGGGCCCCACCCTCCTCTGAAAATCTTAACAAACAGGGAGGTACATCTAGAGACCGGCAGCCCTTCCAGTATGCATAATACTCCTATTTATTACAACAATTGATCAAAAACCACCACTTCACTCTGCACAGCGCTGACTAATTAATTTCAGGATAATTGGCCTTTCTGGATTTGAACCCACCAACACTTAAGATGAATCAGGTTATGCAGGGCGCACACCATCAGGCTTTGAAACAGGGTGGATCTGAGGTGTAGGGGGCGGGGTGAGGCCTTCCTCCAATTCTTCAACCCTCTCCTATTCACCAAAATCACATGTGCTGCTGATTCACAGATTGTTTTGCCGGTCACCCTCCACTGTGAGGGGTTACTCCCTCACAACAATTTCCCACAAATAAACTTTTTGTCCAAAAGACAACTCCATATCCGTGACCCACACTCCACCCCGCCACCCATCGCAGCCCTCCCCACCGCTTCTCACAATGATAAATACCTCTCAGTAGGGTAGAGCGGAGGCTACGTGTGATGTGAGGTTCTGATGTCTCTGTGTGAGGGTCAGCATCCAATATGGTGGATACAGAACGGAAGAAGCCATGCACCACAGCAGACAAAGACACAGCAGGCACACAGACTAGTGCTTAGCCTGAGCCCAAGTAACATGCCACAAACCACAGAATTTAAATGTTGGTGTTATATCCTGGAGACAGGGTGGTACACATTCAGCCGTGTGATGCTCACTGGGTGACACCTCAGGCCAGTCACTTATTTTGCTCATAGGGATCTGAAATTTAGACGGGGTCCAAAATTTGGCTATTGCTGAATTTGAAATAGCAATCTTCTTTTCTGGGAAGGGTTGGTTGGTGCGGGTGTGAGTGTGTTTGCATTCTAGGGAGCAGCTGAGACACTGTCAAATGCCAATGGTGCTGAACGACAGGATCCTCATGCAAATGCTTCAACACGGTGGAAGGAATGGCCAAGAGCCTGGCTGCTGGATCAGGCCAAAGGGGGCCCATCCCGGTCTCACAGTGGCCAACCAGGTGCCCATTATGGGAATCCCACAAGCAGCTCCTGAGCGCTCTCCTCACCTGAGATTCCTAGCAAGACCTGCTTAAATGAGTCTCGCACCAGTGCTCATTTGAAGGAAGCAAAAAATAAATAAACAAGCTCTTCCATTTCAGGGGAAGAGCTCCAGTCGAGGGAGCATGATCCTTTCAGGTCTAGCAAAGACACAAACCATAAGCTAATACGCCACAAACTCTCACAGTGATAAACAGACACACTAAAAAAAGCACCCTTGAATGTAGCACACATGTGTAACTGTAGCATGCCCAAAAATATACAAAGATGCCCAAGTTACACCCCGTACGCTAAGATGTCACACCCACCAGCGCTTGTGAAAGACCACAAGTGCTTCAATGAACGTAGGCAGATGTCTCCAGTGCCACTGATGTTATGATAACAATATTCCTCCTGCCCAGGGAGCAAAGCACGCTTTCGAAAGCATTTTATATGCTCAGGCACACTCTGCTGTTCCAGAGGTGCTTTATATTGTTAAGGAAGACCCATAAAAAATGTGCCTATGTTTTAAAAAGTGATGTGTGCTGATGCACAGGGAAGGAAGCATTTGTGTCTCTTTCAGTCTTTCCCAACCTGGTACCCTTCAGCTGTTTTGGACTACAACTCCCATCAGCCCCAGACAGCACATAGGAGTTGTAGTTCAAGCATCTGGAGGGCACTAGGTTGGCACAGGTGATTCTATTTGCTAAGGCACTGGCACTCCCCCCTCCAAAAGCATACAATTGGTGGCAAACACTCATTAGCTACCACATATTATAGGAAGACACACACTCCTTCCAAGAGCCCCCTCCATACAGACACATTCGCAGTCATGACAACCCTGCGCTGAGTCACTGTGCTTTGAAAAAACAAAAGGGTTGTACAGTTGCACTTGCCGTGAAACACACACACACACATGTGCATGGAGAGCTTTACGTGGACGAATAACAACCCCACACAGAGAAGCGAAAACAGCGCCACACACTCCCCCACTCGCACACCTATCAAAACGCCAAAGTCTAAACCTTATCAGTGCCAAAAAAATCACACATACGGCCTACTACAGAGACAGCAACAGCCAAACGCCACCTGACACACGAAACACACACATGCTGCCACGTGGACGGTGATGTCCACGAGCTCCAGTGCAGGCCACAGGTGGGTGCGGGTGTGGCGGAGTGCGGGTGTGGCAGGGGTGGGCAGGGCCGGGTGTGGCAGGATGGTGTCCCCTCTCCTGGCCGGGGCACCCGCGCCCCCCCTTCCTACCTTCATGGGGGAGATGTGCGAGTGAGACACATAGCCGTGGACGCTCTCGATCTGGGACAGGTTCTTCTCCGCCACGTGGACCAGCTCAGGGGCCTTTACCTGGTTGGGGAGGTGGGCGGGGCTGTGCTCCAACGGGGGGCTGTCTTCATCTTGGTAACGATATTTCTGAAAGGGAAGAGGCAGAGCGTCAGTGCCACGGCACGCCATGGAAGCAGAACACTGCTGGGTCAGCATAACAGTGCCATGTCAGGATGCGCACCCAAGCCTCGTCACCTGAAACCGGGGCGGGGAGCAGCAGAGACCACTCTGCTTGCTTGGCCCTGCGCCTCCCCTCCCAGAAGCCATTGCAAAAGGAATCAGCTGCTGGCAGGCTTTCCCCCCCTTTCTTTTGCCCTGTGTTCCTAAAGAGCTGTATGGCAGGCTGAGATACAACAGGTACTGAACCCCTTGAGATGTGGGGATAGGAAAACTTTTACCTGTGCCCCTAACAGCTTCAAGGCAGGGAAAAATCCACAACAGACTACAGCATCCCTTGGGGAGACTTTTACCTGTACCCCTAAAGAGCTGCACACGGGCCTTGAGAATAATAGAATTGTAGGGACCAAAAGGGTCATCTAGTCCAGCCCACTGCAATGCAGGACTGTTTTTACCCAACGTGGGGCTTGGACACACAACCCTGAGATTAGGAGTCTCATAATCTACAAACAAGGGACGTGGGTGGCGCTGTGGGTTAAACCACAGAGCCTAGGGCTTGCCGATCAGAAGGTCGGCGGTTCGAATCCCCGCGACTGAGTGAGCTCCCGTTGCTCTGCCCCAGCTCCTGCCAACCTAGCAGTTCGAAAGCACGTTAAAGTGCAAGTAGATCAATAGGTACCACTCCGGCGGGAAGGTAAACGGCGTTTCCGTGCGCTGCTCTGGTTCGCCAGAAGCGGCTTAGTCATGCTGGCCACCTGACCTGGAAGCTGTCTGCGGACAAACGCCGGCTCCCTCGGCCAGTAAACCAAGATGAGCGCCGCAACCCCAGAGTCGGTCACGACTGAACCGAATGGTCAGGGGTCCCTTTACCTTTACCTTTAATCTACAAACTGAGCTATGGTAGTGGAGCTTTTACCTGTTGAATCTCCATCTGCCATGCAGTTCAAGGCTTGGCAGAAGAGGCAGAAGGAGGCCACCTGCCCATCTGTTCTCCCTGTATTGTATTCTGTATTGTATTCCACCTTTACTGCCACCATTTCCTCTCCTGTACTAGCATTGGCCAGTGCTTCAAGCAGCAGTCTCTCCCAGCTGTATACGGCGATGCCATTGGGCAACTGAGCCTGGAACCTTCTGCATGGCAAGCAGATGCTTAGCCACTGAGCGACAGCCCTTCCCCCACGTTCTCATGGGCCGTTTGCCATGCATCCCATGCCCAATAAAGGCTGGCTACGGTGCAATAAATCCAACTGCACAGAGCAAAAACTGTGCAGACCCAGTGCAGTTCATGTTTCATTGGTTTATCTATTGAGCAAGGAACTGAAGACTGACCATGGGCCAGTCACTAACTCTCAACCTAACCCACCTCACAAGGTGGTTGTGAGAATAAGCGGAGGGGGGCAGATGGACCATGTTCACCACCTTCCTTGGAGGAATATTGGGATTTGAACAGAATAAATAAGTACCGTACAATAAAATGTTTGGGATTCCCAAGTCCCACCTGACCCCTTATTCTCCCCCTCAATCTGAGATCCTCTGAAGGGGCATCTGGTGATTCCCTGTACCTCTGAAGTTTAATTGAGCTTTCAGTGTGGCAGACCTTGCTTGCCCTTTCCAACTCCCTGCCTGTAGAGGTTTGGCAGGAACAATACCTGCCTTCTTTCATAAGTCTTTTGAAAACTGTGCTTTTTAAGACAGGCCTTAACAGTATTTTTTTTTCCTTTTTACCAAATGTATCTATTGGTGTTTTATTAGCTGTTTTTTCCAGTTTTTACTGATGTTTTTAGTTCTGTTTTATATGTACACAATGATTTTTTATTGTGCTCTATGTTGTAAGCTGCTTTGATGTCTTTTATGAAAGTGCAGATCATAAACATTTAAATAAATAAATCATCCCTGAATATAGGCTAAAGCTGGCTGGGGCTTCTGCAAACTGGGAGTCCACCCACAGGTGGGGGGGGGGCTCCTATGGTGGCTCCCCACCTCCCCTATTGCCTAAGGGTTGCATTTATTATTTAAAAAAACCACTTTCACACACAAAAAGGATCTCAATTTAAAATTCACCCCTCCCACCCCCCGTAAGCACCACTTCATACACAAGAGCTCAGCACCTGAAACTGCAGGATCCAAGAGTACCTGTGCAAGTGTAAAGTTCCTTCCTCTCACTAGAAAGCAGCCATTCACATCAGGCCTGAGATCAGTCCATGTCTCAGCAGCCTTGCATGAGAGGTGTTAACACAAGAGCAGAGGCACCATCCGGAGCCAAACCACCTGCCTCCTCCTTTTCCTTCCTTTCTGTGCTTTTCTACAGATAAACCACATTCAGGGGAGAGGATGGGGAGGGACTTCATCCAAATAGCTCCTCTCATGCTCAGCTGATATTTCTCCAGCTCTGGAGTTGCTTTTGTGGTGTTTTGGTTCTACCACTAAGCACTTTCAACTGCTCAACTGTCATGTTTTAATTTGTCTGGGTACCCGCTCAGGATGTGGCACCTGTGGGATAGATGCTAAAATCACCCCAGAGTATACATAAACACATAGCAGCACATTATGCGTATATAAACTATGGAACTCCCTCAGGAGGCAGTGATGGCCACCAACTCAGATGTCTTTAAAAGAGGATTGGATGGAGTCACAGAGGACATGGCTACAAGCCTCCATGGCAATGCCCTAGCTCAAGAGCTGGAGGCAGTAGAGCCAGTGTGGTGTAGTGGTTAAGAGCGGTAGTCTTGTAATCTGGGGAACCAGGTTCGCGTCTCCGCTCCTCCACATGCAGCTGCTGGGTGACCTTGGGCTAGTCACACTTCTTTGAAGTCTCTCAGCCCCACTCCCCTCACAGAGTGTTTGTTGTGGGGGAGGAAGGGAAAGGAGAATGTTAGCCGCTTTGAGACTCCTTCGGGTAGTGATAAAGCGGGATATCAAATCCAAACTCTTCTCTGAATATCAGTTGCAAGAAATTGCAAGTGGGGAACCTGGGACCTTCTGCATGCAAAGCATCTATCCACTGAGCTACGATCAGTGGGTAGAGCAATGATCTAGGTAATTATCTATCCTTGCCGTCTATCGAGAATGCTTTAACAATCCACCCCTCTTCCGAGGTAGCTTCGTGAGGGGAACAGGGATCCCCTAACAACTCTAAAGACACTTAACAAACTACAGCTCCCAGGATTATTTGCAGCAAAGACGGGGTGAGCTCCCATTGCTCGGTCCCTGCTCCTGCCAACCTAGCAGTTCGAAAGAACATTGAAGTGCAAGTAGATAAATAGGTACTGCTCTGGCGGGAAGGTAAACGGCCTTTCCGTGCGCTGCTCTGGTTTGACCCGGAAGCTGTACGCTGGCTCCCTCGGCCAATAAAGCGAGATGAGCACCGCAACCCCAGAGTCGGCCACAACTGGACCTAACGGTCAGGGGTCCCTTTACCCTTTACCTTAGCTTTTAAGTGGTGCATGCTTGTCATCCACCAAAAGTGAATTATGAGTAGCGGACATATCTTTTCCTCCCACCCACATAAATAATAATAAAATTGGTATCTTGATGTAATTAAAAAACTAACAATTTTGTTGAGATCTAGAATCTTGGATGGCTTTAAAATAGAAGGAGTTAAATTCCTGTTGGAGGGGGCTACGGATGGTTACTAACAACCATGTCTATCTGCTACCACAGTTGGAGGCAGCAGTGGTTCTGAATATTGATTGCTAAGAGTCACGGGATGGGAGAGGGCTCTTGTGCTTGAATCCCGCTTTCTGGTTTCCCACAGGCATCTGGTTGGTCACTGCGAGAAGAGTGTGCTGGACTAGATGGACCAGTGGCCTGATCCAGCAGGCTCTTATATTATTGTACTGCAGCTGGCAGGCATGAACACTGGAGCCTGAATTGCAGTGCCCAAGAAAGAAGCAACATTGTGCACAAATATAAACAGGCAATCTAAGCTTCAGGTCACCATTCTAGCATGCACACACACATACACACACCTAGATGCAATGAAGATTCATAGCAAGCCTCTCTCGATACGCACATGCACACATTTGCCTCTGCACTGCCTCCGCATCAGGCTTTCAGATTCCTTCAAATCCTAGGCAGTGAAGGAGAAATCAGTGTGGGCTGGGAGTGGGTGTTTAGGAACAGGCCCCTCCCTTTCTCATCCCAACAAGATGCCCCAAAGCAGAAGAAAATAATTAAGGCGGATGCCTCACCACTGCTCAATCCTCTGGAGCCACCAAAGCCTTTAAGAACACAGGACGGCTGGGAGTTTTAAAAATGCACATTTGCCAGGAATCACGGATGAATGGGGAAGCAGAGAGCTGTGGAGGAAGGATTTAATTGGAGGGGGGCAAGTTCCTGGGCCCTGGGGAGATGAATCTCCAGCAAGAGAGTGAGTGTCACCTACTGGGGATGATTCACACATACATGCAACACCAACGTGACATTGAATTAACTGGGAATTGTCAGCTGTCCTTGCAAGAAAAGTACGGTATTTGGATTGGGATAACACAAGAGAATGGAATTGTGGGATCTGACTGGCAATGGATGCTTCACATGTGCAAAATATCAAGCAATGATATAGGAATGTGGTCAAGCGATATTAGATCTTACAGCTTTCAGCTAATGATGATGATGATGATGATACAGTGGTACCTCAGATTAAGTACTTAATTTGTTCCGGAGGTCCGTACTTAACCTGAAACTGTTCTTAACCTGAAGCACCACTTTAGCTAATGGGGCCTCCTGCTGCTGCCATGCCGCTGCTGCATAATTTCTGTTCTCATCCTGAAACAAAGTTCTTAACCCAAGGTACTATTTCTGGGTTAGCAGAGTCTGTAACCTGAAGCGTATGTAACCCGCGGTACCACTGTAATTCTTTTTAACAACTTATGTGGGAACATAGGATACTGCCTCATATCAAATCAGATAATGGGGTTCTTCTACCTCAGTATTGTTGACACTGACTGGCAGCAATGGCTATCCAAGATTTCAGGATCTCTCCCAGTCCTATCTAGAGAGGCAGTCACAGATCGGGTGCGAGACTTTGTGCATACAAGGCAGGTGCTCTACCACTGAGCTAGCACCCTTCCCCAGCAGAGAAGAAAAGTTATGCTTCTCATTACCAGTGACATCATGGACACTGGCCAATGCATAGCTGTACTGGTTTGGTGTTCTGTACATACCACACTTCAGTACAAGGTAGTCTGGGAGAAGGAGCAGAATTCCATTCCCCCAACAGCAAGCACTGTAGCTTAAGGAGTTGGGGGACACCATTACTCTGCATCAGAAATTATTCTTGAGAAACCTGTGGTCCTCTGGATATTGCTGGACTCCAGCTCCCATCAGCCCCCGACAGCATGGTCAATGCTCAGGAAATGTTGGGAGTTTCAGTCCAGCAACATCTGGAGGGCCACAAGCCCCCTGTCCTTGCTGTAGAGCAGGGGTGGGTAAGGTTTCTCAGCCCATGGGGTGACAGGGTTGGTGGAGCCAGGAGCCAAAGTGGGTGAAGCAACTTTTTTTTTATTTTTACCTTTGTACAGTAGGTTGGCTTCTACACACACTCACATGTGCATCTCTAGTCCCTATCCAGGCAAGAATGATCAGAGTTCAAGGATTTGTTGTTGTTGTTTAGTCGTTTAGTCGTGTCTGACTCTTCGTGACCCCATGGACCAGAGCACGCCAGGCACTCCTGTCTTCCACTGCCTCACGCAGTTTGGTCAGACTCATGCTGGTAGCTTCGAGAACACTGTCCCACCATCTCGTCCTCTGTCGTCCCCTTCTCCTTGCGCCCTCCATCTTTCCCAACATCAGGGTCTTTTCCAGGGAGTCTTCTCTTCTCCTGAGGTGGCCAAAGTCTTGGAGCCTCAGCTTCAGGATCTGTCCTTCCGGTGAGCACTCAGGGCTGATTTCCTTCAGAATGGAGAGGTTGGATCTTCTTGCAGTCCATGGGACTCTCAAGAGTCTCCTCCAGCACCAGAATTCAAAAGCATCCATTCTTCGGCAATCAGCCTTCTTTATGGTCCAGCTCTCACTTCCATACATCACTACTGGGAGTTCAAGGATATATTCTAGGCAAATACATTCAAGAAGTGTCCCAAGCAATGCTGCTGAAATGTGTAGTCTGCGGAGCATTCAAAGGGCCAGATAGGGAAGCGAGGAGGGCCACATTCACCTCCTGGAACAGAGGTTCTCCCACTCCCGATTTAGAGGAAGCTGCCTTGATTCACTGTGACAACCGACTAAGGACTGAGGTTAATTACATAAAAACACCACACAGGAAACGGTGGAAGAGCTGTGTGAAACTCAGACGCTTGCACCATTCTAAAGCTTCTGGATGAATCTTTCTGTGGACTGGCCAGACAGAATTGGTCCAGGGTTATGTCCTGTACAGTACTTAGCATGCACACACCGCTGGCCCCAGATAATTGTCAAACAGTGGCAGTAATGCATTGTATAAATGGAAGGGTTAAAAGAAAAAGAGATTATAGGGTTCTTCCTGCTCAACACTCTTCAAAGCCTCTTTTTTTCTCTTTCAAGTACTAGGAGTTTCACAGGAAGCAAAAATTCTTGCCTGTTAACAGGAATAGAACATCCTCACTGGAGTTGGGTCGTTACCGTGTTGATTAACAAAAAAAAAATCAACTGAGCAGAGGGGACTAATTAGCTCTGTTCCTGACATGCGGTGGGCATGTAGAGTACAGGAACAAAGCCTCTGTGAAACGAATCCCAAATGGAAAGGAAGATGAAGATGGAGAGAGAGAGTTGATTTCAGCAGCTTTTCAGATTCCAGCAGCATAAACACAAATACGTATATACAGTACTGGATACGTTTTCCAGGATGTCAAAATGGTCTAGAGAAGCAGTGTGTAGAGGCTGGACAAGAACTACAGGCCTTATTCTTAATGGTTAGTTGGCAAACCAACTCCATCCATTTCCTCTGCCATCTTGCAATTTTCCAGGGCCTGATTGGTTCCCTCCCAGTCTGCTTTGCTGACTGGCTGGGTGCTATCATAAAAACCCTATTGGTTCAAGAGGCAACTCTCAACTTGACGCTTAACACTTCACCTGAGTACAGGTGACATGGCTGTGAGGGCTGGGGCTCAAGGGAGATGTAGTATGAAACACTTGGAGGGTACCAGGTTGGGTAGGGAAAGGTGTGGTTTACTTTTGCCGTGACTCTAAACCAGGCTTCCTCAACCTCGGCCCTCCAGATGGTTTTTTGGCCTACAGCTCCCATGATCCCTACCTAGCAGGACCAGTGGTCAGGGATGATGGGAACTGTAGTCTCCAAACATCTGGAGGGCCGAGGTTGAGGAAGCCTGTTCTAAACAGAACTCTGCTGTTCTGTTGGGCGGGTCCAGCCGGTCCAATCAGATGCCTCCAGGAAGCAGGTGTCTGAAGGCGACATTCCTCCCCAGGTTTGTATCCACTGCAAATGGTACCCATGGGTAGAATGCCACTGAACATGGATATTCCATTTAGTCATATCACAGCTAGAAGGATTAATATAGACTTCTCCTCCTCCTCAAATTTTGTCTAATCCCCCTTTGAAGCCATCTAAGCCAGCAGCTGCCTCCACACTTTGGAGGAAGCAAATTCCTTAAACAAATTACCGGTATGCATCATGCAAAAAACTTTCCTGTTATCAGTCTTGAATCGTCTCCTATTCGATTTCACTGGGCGGTGTCCAAGTTCCATTCTTATAGGAGAGAAACAGGAAAAAAAGCTTATTCTGTTTTTCTCTACCCTACACCTAAGTTTTACAGACCTATGGGAGGGAGGGATTGAACCCTAGCTCAGTGGTGAAGCATCTTCTTGGCACGCAAAACCCCAAGGTCCAATCCTTGGCATCTAAGGTAGCAGGCACTAGGAAAGGCGTCTGTCTGGGTGAGACAATATAAGCTAGGTTAGATTTTGATGGTGCCCCACCCTGGGCTCCTTGGGAGGAAGGGCAGAGTATAAATTCAATAAATAAAATGAGTGATAAATAAATGTCAGGAATTCTACATTTCTCTTTCTTTCTTTTAAAATCGTCTCCCCATAGGCGGGTCAGATATGCTGGATGGTCAAAGAGCTGGCATCCAGCACCAGGTGGTTAGTTTCTTGATGAACAGAGCAAACGGTCCACTCCCCGCCCCTGCCCTCCCATCACAAAAAGGACCCTCATCATTTTGCTTGGAAACTGGTCAAAACCAAGATACTCCTTGCAGGGGTGGTGATGGTTTAAATTCAGTTAGGATTTTTCAACAAGACACTCCTGTTATACACACACAACTTGACAGCCTGCTTGTGTGTTGATTTTGCATTAACAGAGCAACTCTGGAAAGGAACAGCTAACTTTTCCAGGTATTTGGGGTTGGTATCTCCATGAATTTTACAGGCAAATTTGAAATGGATATATTAAAAGGACAGCATATTTATTTATTTATTTATTTGTCTGTTTGTTTTAAAGGGAGGGATGAATTGCAAGATACACACACTTCTCCAACATGGCTATTTTTCTCCCACAATCTTTCGCATGAACACAAGTAGTCCACTCTCACTCCAGCATCTCTGAAAAAGAACTTGGGGGAGCATCACAAAGTTTAACATGTATCAGAAAAAACCTCTCGCAGGTCATAGGAAGCTGATTTGTACTGAGTCAGACAAGCCTCACAGAGCTCACATTTCCCAGCCTATTATTATTATTATTATTACTACTACTACTACTACTATTATTAAGATTTAGTTCTTAACAATACTACAATGATGTGTTCAAAAATAAATAAACCATCCTTTAGCAATTTAACATTACGTTCAACATACATGTATCCAAATATTATTATTTATTTTCACCCTCTTTTCCCCCTGTGGCTTCCCTCTACCCATGCTTGGCATTATTAGCTCTATTACGGTATCTTTTAGGTTGTGTTAAGCAGTATACTATTGCTATTGACCATGAAACCGTGTACCTTTTCCTCTTAACTTTGTGGGTTTGTCTAAACATATCAATAGATCACTTTTGGAACATCGTTTTACCATACTTTCATCTACGCTTACCCATTCTTTCTTTAAATTTTGATTAGATTGTAATCTGATTGCCGCCGTCATTTTAGCCAATTCAGTAAATTCACAAAATTTAATTTGCCATTCTGATACTGTTTTTCTCAGCACCTTTAACTAACAGCAGCTTCCAGGTTTCTTTGAGGGGGAGCCCCGTGCTTTAAATGTGTGTTAAATGTCCTTTAAATGTAGGGTGTTACTGTTCCCACTGACTGAAGTGCGCTAGGGTTTCAGACAGATCATCCCCAGTCCTACCGTGAGATGCTAGGCACAGGGGTAGGCAACCTAAGGCCCGGGGGCCGGATCCGGCCCAATTGCCTTCTCAATCTCAGACGGTCCAGGAATCAGCATGTTTTTACATGAGCAGAATGCGTCCTTTTATTTAAAATGCATCTCTGGGTTATTTGTGGGGCCTGCCTGGTGTTTTTACACGAGTAGAATGTGTGCTTTTATTTAAAATGCACCTCTGGCTTATTTGTGGGGCATAGGAATTTGTTCATTTTTTTCTCTCCAAAATATAGTCTGGCCCCCCACAAGGTCTGAGGGACGGTGGACCGGCCCACGGCTGGAAAAGTTTGCTGACCCCTGTGCTAGGGATTGAACCTGGGACCTTCTGCCTACCCCCTGAGCTACAGCACCACTTCGTTTCAGCTCTTGAAACCTGAAGTCCATCCATTCAGAATCATTTCTATGGCAATTTACCACAGTCTGCATCTAACAGAGCCCTGAACCTACTAGATGAACTTATGTGACGTCATCAGAGCTTCAGCCACACAACAGCAACAAGTGCTGCTTCCAGAGAGGGAAGTAAAGGTTAGCTTGACTGGGCGGGGAGGGGGGAAATCTCACAAAGGGAAGGCATGGAAAGCTTTGGAGTCGAGGGGACAGGGAAGTCAAGGAGGCACCTCATGGAAGGAAAAGGCACATGCCTGAAAATCACATCGTGATTGAACCATCATCTAGTTTGACCCTAGCTCTTTGTCTTGTTAACTGCAGCCACCAGGTAGCAAGGAAAGTAAGCATTCATAAAATGGAAGGTTCTGTATTTCGGGATGTCAATGTATCTCTGTGACTAAACACAGGATGTCAGGGCCAGTAACTTTTGTAGACTCCTCTGGAAGGATGAACTAACCGTACTACTAATTAAAATCAGACTCAATTACTGCAAGACGCATCATACAACTAAAATCTAGCAACGATTTCCAGAGGTTTAGTAGTCGTGTTGGTATGTCATGGATTGTACAAAGCTGATGCCATAATACTGCTTTTTTTAAAAAAATGTATTTAAGATGCCACAACAGTCTCTCTTGTTTAAAATACACACAAAATAAGTTGAATAGCACATGGAGCAGATGGCAATTAAACCTCTGTTTTAAACCAATATTTTGCTTTATTAGACCATGAAAAATCACCAGCTCAGCAAGACACGGGGAGAAAAAGGAGTCACTCGCCGTCTCACCACTGTACAAGTCTCTATCAAGATAATTTTGTTCAAACTGTAGGAAATTGTATTCAAACATAACTATGCATGAGTACTAGTTAATACACGAAGGGGTTAAGACCACAGAGCTGTGTTCCTAGACTCAGTTTAAGTCAGGCCCCCGTTGGTGAGGGAGGAAGTGAAGCTTCTTCTCTTCCTTTCCTCACTCTCTCGTTGCACCATGTAACCAACCAGGACATATTTGAAACTATATGCTGTATTTTGCACCCAACAGTAATCTACCTGTGTTCTCCTTGCCGCTGCATGGAATAACACATGAACCAGACCTTTGGATTTACTAAGTAAATCCTTTTAAACTTACTTGACAGTGAGTGGTCTTTTCATTGCTAGAGGGGGAGAGAGAGGTAGCAAGTGTTTTCAGGCAGACAAAAAGAGATATGTAAAAGGGTTTAACAACCTATATTCCACACTATGTTGCTGGTTAACTCTGAGAGTGTTTTTAACTCTGCTGGGGGTTCTCTCCTGCGGGAGAATGTGCAAAGCCAATTCTTTTTCTTGTTTACCCACACATTGGTCAGATCTATATTTCCACCTCCACATACAACATGCTGTTTGTTCAAAAGATGATTCAAAAAGTAAAAGCAGCATGTACATACTGCTTGATTATAATAAATCCTTTAAGTGGTTTTCAATAAATATTAAAATTAAAAACAATTACAGATGTTTAAAATTAAAAGATTAAATTAAAAGATTAAAACACATCAACATCAACAATTCTGGATTGGTTTGCCTAAACAACGTTTTAAGTAGATACCGAAAGGCGTATACATCATGAGGCCACGGACCAGATTATTCAATAAAATGAAATGTGGCTCTCGCTCGGAGGTTCCAGAATATTTTTTATGGAATACAGGTGTATCAAAGAGAGGAGGGGAAGCAGCATGGGAGTTTGCAGGTGGAATTGATCAGCAGATCCCACACAGCACATGAAACCCTGTGAAACTGCTTAGCACAGAGGTACTTCTCTTCCCCACGCCCTGAGCACCAGAGCTGTAGGAAGCTAATGCAAGCAGAAATGTTCATGATCACGCCAGCACACAGAAATACACCTCTCTCTGATACAAAATACATGCTGAGACCCACAGAAACCAACCATCCCCACAACCCAATAATCAGTGTTTACTGGACATGGAGGACATTTTCATGTTAACAAAGACAACAGGGAGCATTACGTACTCCTGAAGAGGGTTATTCAGGGGACTGAGGCTCACTTTACTCCATCACCATTTGCACAAACTTAAAGAATGGGAGTACATTACACTGGTTTTTATTTCTCACTTCCCCAAATGGCCCCATGTTTTGGGGAGCAACCCACAAGGCGAGAGCCCTAGAGATTATTATTGGGGGGGGGGGACAACTGCTCGTTGGAAGCATTTCTAATGTACTTTTTATTTATTGATGTACAAGCTGAGGAGGAGGAGGCAAGCAAAAAATGCTGAGAATCAGTGGTAGTCCACCCCAAAAGCAAACATCAAATTCTATACGGACCTCAAAGGCTGCTTCTCACACCCACCTACAAAAATTCAGATAGTTAAAGCCTGCAAAGCCTTCTTCCAGTCCTTTGCTGGGCAGTGGCCAATCAGAAGCTTCTCCTGGGAAGACCAGAAGCAGGACATGAGCACAATAGCCCTCTCCCACATGTGATCCCCAGAAAATGGTAATCAGGGGCATTTACTACCTCTGATCCTCAAGGTACCATACAATCAATATATGACTAGTAGCCATTCTGAGCCTTATCCTCCATGAATCCATCCAGCTCCCATAGCTGATGGCCTCCACAATTTGTGGCAGGGATTTCCATAAGAGCATAAGAAGAGCCCTGCTGGATCAGGTCAACAGCCCATCTAGTCCAGCATCCTGTTCTCACAGTAGCCAACCAGATGCCTGTAGGAAATCTGCAAGCAGGACCCAAGCGCAAGAGCACTGTCCTGCGGTTTCCACAAACTGGTATTCAGAAGCACCACTGCCTCCAACCATGGTGGCAGAGCACAGCCATTGTGGCTAGTACCTTTTGATCACTTTCTCCCCCATGAATTTGTCTGATCCTCTTTTAAAGTCATCCAAGTTGGTGGCCAACACTGCCTCTCATAGAAGGGAGTTCCACAGTTTAACTATGCACTGTGAGAATAATTCCTTCTTTTTGCTGGTCCTAAATCTACCGCCCATCCATTTCAGTGGATTACCTCAACTAACTTATCACTTATCCACTTTTGCCATCCATGCCTTATATTGTTTTTATAAGTTTCTATGACGGTTTCCTCCCCTCGCCCCCCACCCCGCTGGTGACCTTGAGATGTTCTGAATTACAATGACAGTGCTGACTGGGGCTGATGGGAGTTGTAGTCCGAAACACCTGGAGGGAACCAGATTGGCTCTATCATTCCCTGCTCCCCTCCAGTTAGCCTCCCCACCCCTCTCAAGCTAATGAGTGAAGAAGAAGAAGAGTTTGGATTTGATATCCCGCCTTTCACTCCCTTTAAGGAGTCTCAAAGCGGCTAACATTCTCCTTTCCCTTCCTCCCCCACAGCAAACACTCTGTGAGGTGAGTGGGGCTGAGAGACTTCAAAGAAGTGTGACTGGCCCAAGGTCACCCAGCAGCTGCATGTGGAGGAGCGGAGACGCGAACCCGGTTCCCCAGATTACGAGACTACCGCTCTTAGCCACTACACCACACTGGCTTTAAGGTGAGGATTTAAAACAATGTATTTGTAGATCATTCCTTCAAAGGGACTGTGAAAACATCTATGGGGTGGAGTCCACTTTATCTTCATAACAACTCTTTAAGGCAGGGCAAAGGCCAATGAATAGGTCTGCTAGGTGAGCAGCAACCTGAGTATTTCATGCTCTACACTGGAAACCCCACTCTGCTTTTTAGCCAGGAAATGGTTGCTGCCTCTAGAACACTGGCTCCCAAACTCTGCCCTCCCCGCCTTCCCAGGCAATGGACCACTTGAAAATTGCTGAGAGTCTTGGCAAACCACTTAATGCTTTTTCTGCCCCACTGTAGCAACGGTAATGAGCTAAGCTAGATGCTCTATGGCTTTTAATTGTGTTTTGCATTCTTTCTTTTACTCCTTAAATTGTATTTGATTGAATTACAATTTGCATTTCATAGAGTTCAAATTGCAATACAGTAAAATATAATTTAAGAAATAAAATAAGCAATAAAAATGCAATTATAAATCCACGTGAATACTTAATGCAGGCCTGCTGCGGACCACTTGAATGAAGCTCGCAGGCTGCTAGGGGGTCCATGGACCACAGATATGGAGCCTCTGTTCTAGGATGGTCCTCCCACCAAGGAATGGCAAAGCATCATAAAGAAATCAGTCCAGCAGGAATGACACTCAGAGAAGAACCAAATTTTCAACGCCAGGTTACCAATCATGCGCACTGGGCCCCACTAGATTTATGGTGTTTACATGTTAACACAAAAACCACAACAACAACGCACATCTGTTTTGCATATATGATAACACAATTCCATTTCACATATGTTCTTACGTACTATTGCCATAATATATAGTACTGCCATAGCTCTCAACTACATTGATTGCCTCCTACTATTTATGGGCCCTACTGACTCGGTTTGTGGCTTCTGTGTTGTTGTTTTTTAAGGGGGCCTTCCTAAGCATTTGTGTTTCCATTTCAAAACCACATCCTTGAGAGTCTCACACCAGAGGATGAACCTTTTCCACTTGTGGGCTTAGAAACTGTAAGCAAAATGGCATTTTCCGCTGTGGTATACTCTTGGGGTAACCTCTTCTCCACACGGTTTGCCACTAGACCATAAAGGAAAGCAGCCACAACACAACACCCTCTTCTATGTTGGCTGGGCTGATGGGAATTGTAGTCCAAAACAGCTGCAAGACAGCTCCCCTTGGACTCCTATCATTTTATTGACCATTATGTTTTACCATTTAAAACATTCTCCCCCTCCCTCTAGATAACCCCCCCCCCCGAGTCCTTTGGGATGGAAGAGCAAGGTATTAAATATCCCAAGGCTGCAATCCTATCTCCACTTACATGGGAGTAAGCCCCACTGAATCAATTAAACTACTTCTGAGTATGCATGGTTTAGACTGCAGCCTAAATAAAGGGGAAAATTTAAAAGCCAGACAGCAGACAGTATAATCAACTCTAACAAAGTGTCCAGCCCAGAGACACAGACCAGCAGCCACAGACTTGAGGGGGAAACAGCTCTCTAGCTAAATTTGGTGTGGTGGAGAATTTAACACTCAAATCAAGTCACAAAGCTCCCCCAGTTCCTAAAATCATTTATACACATGCATAGACACAGCACTGTACAATTATGAAATCTACAAAATTCTTGCAACTCACAACCTGGTGGGAGAACCTAATATACAGGCATAAGCCACACCCATGGTTTCTGGTTGGCTGGTGGCACAGCCTGGATAGCTATTGGCTGCTCTCTACCTATATAAAGCTATGGAAGAACTTCATCTCTGTAGAAGAAAATTTGAGCTGGGATGAAATAAATAAATCCATAAATTTTATTGGGTGATAAGAAATCCATGTGGTGGTTGATGGTAATATTAGTATTTAGATGAACTGTATAAATGACAGCTCTATTTGACACCTAAAATAGAAATGAAGTTCAGAAACAGGAAGTTTTAATATCTGTCAAATCTGCATGCAAAGTTTATGTAAAGCAGTATTCAAATAATTGGAGAGTTAAAAAATGTCTTAGAAATGAAAGTGAGTAAGTGAAGGGGCTGGAAGCCAGGAGTCCTGAACCTTATGAAAGGTTGAGGAGGGAAGAATAGTGGCCACTGCGATGCGTGTGATTTGCAGTGGCGGGCAGGCTGTTGAGTGATTGGTGGCCAAATAGGGGTCGTCTTATACATGGGGGCATCTTATACACGGAAAAATACGGTAGTTAAACCATGGAAGATGCTCCCACAAGAGATTAGCAACGGCCACCAACTTGGATGGCTTTAAGACAAATTAACAGAAGAAAAGGTTATCAATGCCTTCCGGCCATGATTACTATGGTCTACCTCTACTGTCAGAGGCAGTAATGCCTCCGAACAGCACCGGATTTAGGGCGGTTTGGGCACATGTAGTCCAAAATCCTTTTCTCACAAGAATTGAAGCCCACAAGTAGGAACTGGTATCCAGAGGCAGGGGCGGACTTTGGTAATCTTTTGTAATATGGCACCCTGTGAAAGGGCAAATTTTGGCACCCCCAAATGAATCTTCCCAGTTATGGATATTTTCTATTTTGTGGCCACTTGGCTTGGCCCCTTGGGGAAACCACCACTACCATCCTACATCCGATGCTGTTCAGAGTCATTTTTTCTTCTGACAGTAGAGGCAGAATGTGGTTGCCATGGCTAGAAGCCACTGATATCCCTCTCCTCCTCCATGAGTTTGTCTCATCTGATTTAAAGCTATCTAGCTTGACGGCCATCACTGCCTCCTGTGGCAGGGAGTTTCATAGTTTAACTGCGTGCTGTGTGAATGACTTTCTTTTATCTCTCTTAAATCTTCCAACATTCAGCTTGATTAGATGTCCGCAAGTTATGAGAGGAGGAGGAAAAGCTTTCTGACCTTGGAGATTCTTCAGTTTTTACCTTTGCAGATAGACAGTACTTCATTACAGCAGCCTCCTTAAGTATACAGTGGTACCTCGGGTTACATACGCTTCAGGTTACAGACTCCGCTAACCCAGAAATAGTACCTCGGGTTAAGAACTTTGCTTCAGGATGAGAACAGAAATCGTGCGGCGGCAGCACAGCGGCAGCGGGAGACCCCATTAGCTAAAGTGGTACCTCGGGTTAAGAACTTAATTTGTTATTGAGGTCTGTTCTTAACCTGAAACTGTTTTTAACCTGAGGTACCACTGTACAGTAATAAGCAATTTGGGGGTGGGTCAGGTGGGCAGGAGAGATACGAGGCTCAAATGATTCTTGGGTTGGTATTTTTCTTAATTTTGTATGAGTGTGAGTGCAAAATATATCTTCCTCCCTCCCACCCCCAATCCTCAGCAGGCCTCCCCACTGCTACCTGGGCTCTCTGATGTGTTTCATGCTTGGTACAACGCCACGTCCAACCTCCCACAACCATGCGCCTGGAGGGGGTGGGCACCCAATCCATCTTTCGCTCCCTTCTTTGATCTTTCCTTTTAAGCTTTGACAAGGAAGCTTTGAAAAGGGACAAAAGACAAGATTGAGAAGGAGGATTGCAGTGTAGAGAAAAGAAGATCTCTAAGACCAGCATTTGCCAACCTGGTGCTCTCCTGAGGTTTTAGACTACAACTCCCATCAGCCTCAGCCAGCATGGCCAATTGTCAGAGGTCAATACAGTGGTACCTCTGGTTACGTACTTAATTCGTTCCAGAGGTCCGTTCTTAACCTGAAACTGTTCTTAACCTGAAGCACCACTTTAGCTAATGGAGCCTCCCGCTGCTGCTGCGCCGCCACCGCGCGATTTCTGTTCTCATCCTGAAGCAAAGTTCTTAACCCAAGGTACTATTTCTGGGTTAGCGGAGTCTGTAACCTGAAGCGTATGCAACCTGAGGTACCACTGTAGTGGTTTTTCTGGAGGAAGGCAGGGAAATTCTTGAACAGATCTACTAAGCCAGTCTTTGCCAAACGGGCACCCTTCATATGGTTTGGGTTAAAACTGCCGGGAGTTGTAGTTCAAAACATCTGGAGGGTGTCAGGTTGGCAAGGGCTGCCTCCTGCGAGACTTGGGTCTCAAATAGGGGATAAGCTTGGGGTGGAAATGCTGGGCTTATTCTCTGGAGGGGTGACTGGGAAGTTTTCTCCCTCCTCCCTCTTACTTCCCACTTTACCTCCTCCTCCTCCCCCCACTTGGCTTGTCACTGCATTATTACAACCCTCCTTCACTCAGTGTCAGAAGATTAAAAAGCATAATCCCCAGGTTCACAAGCACAGCCAGGACTTTACGAGGAGACAAGCCTCAGGCTGGTGAAGATTAAAGTCAGCTCAGAAAAATATCCCCCCTTCCTTGCCCTGACAAAAGCTCCTCCTTGCACACTGAAAACTGTAAGGAGAGGACTCCCACGACCCCACCCCACCCCTGCCCCAATTCCCCAGCATACATAGGGCACCACTAATGTCACCCCACACTCACCCAAATCCCTGGGTTCAAGAGTTCTCAACCCTAGGAATGATTGAAGAACCTCTGGGGAAGAAAATGGAAGTGGGGCCAGATTCCAGGATCTCTGCTAAGCGGGAGCCCGGGTCTAGTCATCAGCTCCCTACCCCGTTTGCACAAAATCTTTTAAAAAAGAGATGAAGGGAGCAGAAATCTCAGCATCAGGACCAGGCGCAATATGGGAAACTCATCGAAGCAGGCACCACTATGCAAGCGGGGCCTAGAGGCTGGCGCTCACGATCCTTTGCACAACCATGTCCCCACAGAAGTGTGGAGGCACCCCCACCCCTGGGCGCTCGCCGGAGAGGTCAGGCGCCTCCCTCCCGAGAGAGACGCTTGCACGCCAGTCGCTTCTCGCCCCCACCTTCGCGCCTTCCCCGATGGAGCAGGCCACACAACCTTGCACGCCGCTCAACCTTGCACTTTGCTGAAGCGCACATCCTCAATTCCGCTGGGCCAGCTTTCCCGACACCGCCAGCCCCCACCCCCCCAAGATGCATCCCTGAACAAACTCCCTGCGCCTTATCCAGCCGCTTGCACGTTTGCACAGCGGGCTGTCCCAGCCGGATCGCCAGCTTTGCACGGATCTTCTCCCGACCTCGGATGCCCGCCTCCCACCCGCGCCACGACCCGTCCTTACCTTGCAGCCGAAGACGAGCGAGAGGGTCCGGTTGCTGCAGGTGACCTTGCACTGGCACAGGACGGGCGAGAAGCAGCCCAGCTTGCGGAACGGGGGGGACACGCCGTTCAGGCCCATCCCCCTCGCGCCCCCCCGCCTGCCCCCCTCGGCTACGCGCCGCCGCCGCCGCGGCCAGGGGGCGCCCCCCGACTCTGCCCCATCGCCCGCCGCACCTGCCGCCGCCCGCCCGCCGCCAGCTGCTGCCGCTGCCCGCCAGGCCGGCCTGCCTGCCTGCCCTAATCCCCTCCCCTCCCTCCTCCCCTCCCTCGCCAGGCCAGCCTCCTCCCCGCCAGAGCCCAAGAGGAGAGACGCCCACTAGGCCGCACGTGCACGGATCCCGGGACGGGACCGGGGTCCAGTCGGTCGTCAGCCCGGTATCCCGTTTCCAAGGGCGGACGGCCCCAAAGGCTCACAAGTCGGCAGGGCAGGAAGGCACCAGCCCTTTCCCCCTTGCAGCTCCCTAGCCGCAGGCACTGAGAAGTAACACTGCCCCTGAACATGGGGGCTCTGCTCTTAGTCTCTCTCTCCACGCCCCCCATTTAAGGGTCTCCGCATATTAGCCTTTCTGGCAACGTGTGGGAAACATGGGCTTGTATGCGAGATGTCCCATTGGAGTGGGCAGACACAATAATTCCAGTGGGTCTACTCTGAGTAGGATTTAGCTGACAACAAGCATTCTTGGGCTGCCAGTAAGTAACCTGTGTTTTCAGTTTTCAGAGATTATTATGCGAGTTGGAAGTTGAGGTCTCTCATCTCCCGTTTATGGAACAATCTTAACTAGCAATAATAGGAAGCTGACTTATTTCCAGCAGTGTCTGTGCCTACAATGACTGGCAGCAGTTACCCCACGTTTCAGACCAGTCTTTCTCAGCCCTACCTGAAAAACGGCTTGTCCCCATTGGGGATTGACCCTGCAACCTTCTGCATTCAAAGCAGTTGTTCTCCCAGTGACCTGTGACCCCTTCCCTAAAGCCATCCTGCTCCTCACCCTCCCTTGCCCATATCCGCTTGGGTGTCCATTTGTACAGCCCAAAGTCGCTCAGCTGCTCCTCTCTCCCAACCCTGGTTTCCAAGAATACACACACAGTACTATTAGAGATTTGGGGTAAACCCTAGAAATTAATAAATGCCAGGGTTTGGGGTTCTTTGTGATATGCAGGGAGAATATAAGCTGCAAGGGGATTCCTGGGCTGCCTTACACTAGATCAGTTGCGTCCAAACTTTTTTAAAGAGGGCCAGATTTGATGATGTCAAGGGCAGTGGGGGCCGACCACAGGGCCAACCAAAGTTGTTGACCTTTTTTAGGATTGAAGCTTTTTTTAGGGTTGGAGTTGTTGAGCTTCTTTTAGGATTGAAGTTGTTGAGGTATTTTAGGATTTTACCCCAGGAAACAAACTGCCTCAGAGGCTGGATTAAACCAACGGGCAGGCCGGATTGGGACCAAAACAGACTTTGGATATGCCTGCACTAGATAGTTTGGCTGGCTGAAGGAAGAGCAGAGCTGTTAGCATTACAACAGAGAGCCATTGAGGGTCCTCAACAACTTGTCCCAGGTGTAACCAGAGACTGGAGATTTGGAAAGTTGCCAGGCTAACTGCTCTGGGAGAGGGCAAGGGGCTTCTGGGAAGAAGAAAGGGGAGTTCGTTCTTGGGGAGGGTGAAGGACAGGCTGCCTGTACTGCTGTGGACCATGCTGTAAGATGCAGACTTGCTCCTAGCAGACCGAGGGTGTAAATAGGTGAATAAACCCTAATTCTTAAAGCACAACAGTCTCTGCTGTGTCCTCTATTCTCAAAAGGGACACAGACCCTGTGTGGGTACCTGAGATCCCATGCGCTTTTGCTTGCCACGGCTTGGCAGAGGGACAGGTGCCCAGGCTTTTGCAACAATACTTTCAAAGCAGTGCCCAGAAATATTTGGGGTGGGATGGGGATGTCTTTTCGGTGTGCTGTAAAAGGTATGCAGCATGGTGTGCATATACCCGGATGCAGCTTAATTTAAGTCAGCCTTGGAGATAGTGTGTTCTGTGAAGTAGAAGCCCTGCTACATGGGGCAGGTTGCTCACTGGGACAGAAATGCACTCAGCCCATGTTCAAAGGAGATCTCTCCCTCTCTTCGAATCACACAGTCCATCCACACACATCCCATCGTTAGCTACCTGAGCCAGTTGACCCACTCTGCCTAACGCTAGGGCTGGTTCTACAGATGCAGTGTGTATGTCATTATCCCACAAGGTCCTTATTTATATTTCCAACCCAGCCCCAACCTCTCTGGGTATAACATACAATATTATGCACAAGATGTTACTTAACCGGCAAAGAGACAGGCTCCTGCCTGCAAGTAACTTACACTCTACATTTGCTCAGTCTGCAATCTCATACCCTAAACAAGCCACCTGCGCTTGCTGGGGCTGATGAGAGTTCAAAACATCTGAAGGGTGACACAATGGCAAAGCCTGGCCTAAAGTTACCTGCAAGTAAGACTAAGCATATGCAACCAAAGGCATCTCCAGAAAACATATTCATTGAGTATTCATCCTGATTTGCTTGCACAAATTTATACTGTAGTTAGATGATATCTGGACTTAACTGAGAATTTGTTATTACTTCTTTGCAAGCAGGTTATATGACAAGGAGCACTTGTGCTGACTGGGGTGTTTGGACATCTTCCCGTTAAGTCATTTGTGCACCCCAGCCTTTTCAATGCATTTTCCTGTCACTTTCCAAAACTGCAAAAAGTTCCAATTCTTTTTAAAAGTTGATTTGCCATGCTGGGTCAAGAGAGCCTTTGAGTCCACTTTAAGATATGCAATCCTAAACTTCTGGTATGCACTTGAACCCCTCCTGTGAAATACTGACACCCTGGAGGCACCCTGAGACAACTGTGTATTCCTTCCCTGTTCATCCCCTGCCTCCTCACCAGCTGTTTCTTTTCCCTACGGTGAATTTTCTTTTGTAGGCTCCGTTGGACAGAGACTTGATGTCTTGGGACACTGCAAAGTGTCATGGGCACAGCTGGCATAAAATAAATAAATCCCAGCATACTAAGCCTTTATTCTGTGCCCCACCATGACCACCTTCAATGCCAACTGACAGCAGTTACCCCAAATGAATTAATAGGAACACCAGGCTGGGGGGGGGGACAGTGTGGTGTAGTGGTTAGAGCATCAGACACAGTTCCAATCCCCACTCAGCCATGCAGCTGACCTTGGGCCAGCCACAGTCTCTCAGTCTAACTTACAGGATTGTCACGAGGATAAAATGGAGGGGTGGAGGAGAACTATGTATGCAGCCTTGAGCTCCTTGGAGGAAAGGTGAGATATAAATGTAATAAATAGGAAATCAAATAACCACACATCACATTTGGGTCCCAATTTAGCCTCATACCTATGGAACTACCTTTCCCCTCCCCTGCAGATTAGCCAGGCGTACAAACCTGAAGCCTCACTCCCAGTTCCCAAATGAGGGAATTCTGCAAGAAAAGGATGAAGGTGGGAGGTAACTGGGTTTCAAATATTGTGAAATGGGAATTGTAACCTGTCCAAGATTTTACTAGTCTAGCTGGAGTGTATGTATATGTTCAACACATTTGCTTTTTCAGTTATTTAGCACTGCAGCTACTACGTACACCACTGAATTTTTGGTATTAGGTTTATTGTTTGGAAATGGGCATTATATTGATTTGAATTTATTGTCCATCATTTTCTTAAATGGCTGTTACAGAGAGTTTTTTTAAAAAATGCATAGAGAATATGCATTGACGTTAGGATTGACGTTATATGCTCAAACCGCCTTGCTCTGGTGTGCAACCTGGTCACTGAATTGTGCACCAGCTGATGTTTCCAAACCATCTTCAGAGGCAACCCTATGTATAATGAAGACATTGCAGTAATCTAACCTAAATGATACCAGAGCATAGACAACAAAGTTAGACTAACCCAGTCCAGATAGGGGTGCAGCTGGGCCACCAGCCGTAGTGGATGGAAGGCATTCTGTGCCACCAGATGATCAAATGACAGCAAAGGATCTAGAAGGACCCCCAAGCTGCATACTTGCTCCTTCAGAGAGAGTGTAACCCCCCTCAAGAGCAGGCCACCTCCCATCCATCCAGTCTAGGAAACAGCCCACTAATAGTACCTCAGTCTGGATTGAGCTTCAGTTTATTGGCTCTCCTCCAGTCCATTACTGAGGCAAGACATCAGTCCAGCACATCCACTCCCACACCTGCAGATGTAAAGGAGAAGCAGAGCTGTGTGTCTGCAGAATATTTCTGGCAACGTACTCCAAAACTCTGGAGGACTCCACTCAGCAGTTTCATGTAGATGTTAAATAGCTTGTGGGATAAGATTAAACCGTGAGGAATCCCACATTGAAGGCTTCACAGGGTCAAAGAGCCCTCCTCAAGCATCACTCTCTGGAAATGACCATCCAAGTAGGACCGGAACTGCTGCAAAGCAGTGCTGCCCATCCCCAACTCAGACAGCCAGTCCAGAAGGTTACCATGATCAATGCTGAAAGCTGCTGAGAGGTTGAGGAGAATTAAGAGGGACACAATTCCCCTGTCTCTCCCCTGACATAAGTCATCGTTCAGAGCGACCAAAGCAGTTTCTGTGCCAAAACCAGGCCTGAACTCTGATTAAAATGGATCTAGAAAACCAGTTTCCTCCGACAGCACCTGGATGAGGTTTGCAACCAGCCACTGAAGAACCTTGCCCAAGAAGGGGAGAATGACAACTGACCAGTAATTACTTGGATTGTCCAAACCCAGGGAAGGTTACTTAAGGAGTGGTTTAACCATTGCCTCCTTCAGGCGGGCAGGGACCATCATCTCTCACAAGGAGGCATTAACCACCTCCCTGGCCCAGCTCTTCCCTCCCTGCTAGTTTTTATCAGCCAAGGGGGCAAAAGCCAGAGTGCAAGCAGTCACCCTGACTGATCCTTTGAGCCTTACAAACTGAAACTCATCTAACAGAACAGAACTAGATAGTACTCTGGACACCCCTATTTAAACTCACTCTGTCAGTCTTAAAGCAGCTAATGAAATGCCTGGTTTTATTTGAGGTGTTCAGATGAGTGTTTCCAGCTCCCCCCCAATTTTAAAATTGTTTATGCAGAGAACTGACATCACTGTGTATTGTGGGTTCATGTACTTTAATAATGTGTCAGGTGCTAAGGGAGTTCATAGATGAGCAAAACGGGGTGTTGAAAATGTTAGAACACATCATTTAAAAGAAAAAAACCCGAACAAGCAGCAAAGCATTTTCACCACTATCTGCCCCTTGCTCCTTCCTATCAAGCAACCCCCTCCTTCTCAAACAGCCAGCTGGCTTTGCCTGCAGATAAAACCTTGCAGACAACGCCTTGGCCAGTTTAATCAGAAATATTCGCATCCACAATAGGATTAGAACAGCAGATGCCACCAAAAGGAGAAAAAAGAGACAATGTGTGTGTGTAAGACAGCAAAATTTAATGCTAACTGGACCAGTGCCAAGTGCCAATGTAAATTCTCCTTACCCTATTCTCTTATTGCCTACCAATCTCTAGTAATGTGTTGTTGTTTTTTACCAAATAGAAGATTATTGTGTTCTTATCTTTTTAGTATTTTCCATTACGGAGAAGGGAAGTAGCTTCAATCACAACACAACAATCACCTATCTTTGGAAAACCAAAAGTGTTTCTTGTACATTCACACACACAATCAAATTCTGATGAAAATAATTAAAATCCCATTTCCCCCCTCAAAGTGAACATATGAAGCGGTGTTAGACTGAATCAGGCCAACTGGTCCAGCCAGCTCAATATTCTCTATTCTGACTAGCAGTTCATAGAATTACGAAGGTACCCCAAGGGTCATCTAGTCCAACTGCCTGCAATGCAAGAATCTCAACTAAAGCATCCATGACAGATGGCCATCCAACCTCTGCTTAAAAACCTCCAGGGAAGGAGAGTCCACAACCTCCTGAGGGAGTCAAAACAGCTCTTACCATCAGAAAGCTCACCTAACAGTTACCTTGTACAACCCACATTTTACAAGCTTCCTCGCATGAATATCAGGGGGTCAAGATAAACTATGTCCACAGCATTCCCCTGATCCACAAAGCTTGTAACTCTATCAAAAAAAGAAAGAAATGAGATTCGTCTGGCATGACTTGTTTCTGAGAAACCCAGGCTGCCTCTTAGTAATCACAGCATCCTTTCCTTAGTGCTCACAGACTGCTGAATTACTGGTATCTGTTCTAGGACCTTTCCTGGTATCAAAGTCAAGCTCACCAGTTGCTAGTTACCTGGGTCTTCTTTTCCCCTCTTTTTGAAGATGGAGAACATTTGCGTGTCTCCAGTCTGCAGGGACCTCCCCTGTTCTCGAAGAATTGATTACATCTGCAAGCTTCATTAATACCCTTGGGTGCAGCTCATCAGGCCTGGAGATTTGAATTAATTTAAAATAGCTACGTGTTCCCTTACCACCTCTTTTCCTATCTTGGGCCGCAGTTCCCTCCTTACATCATTTATTCTGTTATCACCAGGTTGGGCATTGGTTTCCTTTTGGGTAAAAACAAAGGCAAAGTAGGTGTTGAACAGCTCTGCTTTTCCACATTTCTCCATCTTCTCCACTTAGGGAACCTACCACTTGCTTGTTCCTCCTCTTGCTTTGAACATAGCCGAAGAATCCTTTTATTATTATTTTTAATCTCTCTTGCAAGTCTGAGCTTTAGCCCGCCTGACATTCACCCTGCAACTGTTGGCTACTCATGTATACTCCTCCTTTGTGATTTCCCCTTTCTTCCATTTCTTATACATGCCCTTCTTAAATCTCAGCTCATCTGTAAGCTCCTTATACAGCCACACTGGTTTCTTTAGATGCCTCCCACTTTTCTTTCTTGCTGGAACTGTATGCATTTGGGCCTTCAATATTTTACCCTTAATAAACTCTCATCCATCTTGGACTCCCTTCTCATTGAGAATTTCTAACCATGGGATCTCACCCAGTATCTCCTTAAACTTTTTGAAATTGGCTTTCTTAAAGTCCAGAGTGCATGTCTGACTACACTCAGCTTTCCCTTACTTCTGTATCTTGAAACCCAGGAGAACATGACCACTTCCTTCCACGTTTCTGAGTACTTCCACTTCATCGATCAGTTCTTCTCTGTTGGTGAAGACCAGGTTCAAGACAGATGGTCCCCTTGTTGCTTCTTCCACCTTCTGGGAAATGAAATTGTCAGCAAGGCAATGGAGGAATTTGTTGGACCTTACATTCTTGGCAGAGTTTGAGTTCCACCAGATATCAGGGAAGTTGAAGTGTCCCATGAGTGCTGTATCCCTCCTTTTAGAATGTCTGGTAATCTGCTCTAGGAGGGCGTCATCCAAGTCTTCAGTTTGGCTTGGTGGTCTATAGAGACACCCACAGTAAGGTCACTGTTGCTTTTCTCTCCTACAGTTTTGACCCATATACTCTTAATCTGCCTTCCATGCTCCAGGTCATGGATTTCTTCACAAGTGTACACATCCTTTACATATAATCCTCCTCCCTTCCTGCTTCGTCTGTTCTTTTTGAACAGATTATACTCCTCAATTCCTACATTCCAGTCATGAGTCTCATCCCACCAGGTTTCAGTAATGCCTACCAGGTCATATTTGCCATCCTGTATTAAAAGCTCCAATTCATCTTGCTTGTTTCCCATACTCTGTGCATTTGCACAGAGACAACTGAAACAATGAGTCATTTCCTCCAGCTGCTTCCTTCTTGTAGTTTCTTGCCCTTTAGCAGGTTTCTGGAGCACCACCTCAGTTTCCTCTTCATTAATGAAGCTATTGCCAGTACCAGGTGTTCTGTCATCTGTAATGTTGTTTCCCTCCCCATCAGCATCTAGTTTAAAGTTCTCCTGATCAGGTTCATAAGACTCTTAGTAAACACATTCTTGTCAACTGCTGTGAGCTGTAGCCCATCTTTTGCTTCCTTGAGGAAGGAGACCATGATCCCAGAAGCCAACCCCTTCCTGACACCACCACCTGTGCAGCCAGTGGTTTACGTCCAGTATTTTCCTCTCTCCTTGGGCCATGACTTTCAATAGTAAGGAGTGATGAAAAGATCACCTGTGCCCCAAGGCTCTTCAGCTTCCTGCCCAGAGTCTCATAGTCCCAAGCTATACGTTGAAAGCTATGTGGGGCAGTATTGTTTGTACCCACATGAATCAAAAGGAAGGGGTTGTGGTCAGTGGGCTTTATAAGACTGGGCAACTGCGCTATCACACTGTGAATCTTTGGCACCTGGAAGGCAGGGTCTTAGAGGGAGAGAGTTAACCTGGGATCTTTTGAGTGCAAAGTTGGTGCTCTAACATGTAGACCACTTTCACACCATACATTTAAAGCATTATGCCGCTTCATTGCTTCCCCCAAAGAATTCTGGGAACTTTAGCTTGTTGTGGGTCCTGAGAGTTGTTAGGAGACCCCTATACCCATTCCCACAGCTACAACTGCAAGAGTTCCCTGAAGGGGGCATTGACTGTTGAATCACTTTGAAAATTGTAGCTTTGTGAGGGGGAAAACTCTCAGTACCACAGCAAACTACAGGTCCCAGAATGCTTTGGGACAAAGCTGTGACTGTTGAAAGTGGAATCATAGTGCTTTAAATGTATCATCTGAATGTGGCCAGCCTGTCCCCAAATCTGGGAATAGCATAACCCAATCACCCCACAAAGATGACAGAAAATCCCAAATCTTTCCTCTGATTCACATTCACTGTGGTTTGAGTATACAAACACACACACACACACACACACACACGTTGTAACTATGTGGTCCTTTACTGAAAATGATTTTTTCAAAACTGGGGAGGGAAAGGGACATGGAGACGGAGGTAGGATGGATGAAATAAGGGCCTTGCTGCTTTGCAGTGTGAAAGTCTTAATATATTCTTTCAAAAACATTTGAGGAGTGGGGACTCCCCATTCAGAATTATACATTTCAGCCTCTCCAAAGTGCCAGACTATATCTCCCTAATTAGAAGATTGTTAAAAGATGCAGCTGTCACATATAAAGACAAAGAGGTTCTTTCTGTGTGTGATGGCAAGACATACATATTGATTGAACGCCTGTGGGGTGATTTGGGAGGGGATATTGGTAGTGATCCTTTGTCATTGAAGCATCTCAAAAAGAGCTTTGATAAACAGTGTGGGTGAATCTGTCCGGCCAAGATGTCCTAGCAATGGTCCTGCAGGGGGCACCAGATGCCCAGTTTCAACAAGCTTCTGTCCTCCTGTGATGACAGATCAGACTACAAATTCGCAGGGGTTCTTACAGGCCTGGAAAAGCAGCAAAGATTTCACTGGTGCCAACTGTCTTCTAGGCCAGCTTTCTGGTTGGCTTGGAGCCCTCTACCAGCTCAGCCCCTCTGCGCCCAAACCAGTTTGACCTTCTTTCATAGGAACATACTAGGCAGTTGCCTGATCCTGAGTCTCAGACCACGGAAACATTCACACCCTATATTTAAAGTACTATGATACCACTTTAAATAGTCATGACTTCCCCCAATGAATTCTGGGAGCTGCAGTTTGTTAAAGGTGCAGAAAGTTATTAGGAGACCCCTTGTTTCCACAGAGCTACAATATCAGAGTTGCCTAGGAAGAGAGAGTGTTAAACCATTCTGCGAACTGTAGCTCCGTGAGGAGAATCAGAAGGGGTGGTGGTCTCCTAACAACTCTCAGCATCTTTAACAAACTGCAGCTCCCACAATTGATTGGGGGAAGCCATGACTATGTAAAGTGGTATCATAGTGCTTTATACGTATGGTGTGAACGTGGCCCATTGTTACTCATATATATTATCTACACCAGGGGTAGGCAACCTAAGGCCCGCGGGCCAGATGCAGCCCAATTGCCTTCTCAATCCGGCCCACGGACAGTCCAGGAATCAGCGTGTTTTTACATGAGTGGAATGTGTCCTTTTATTTAAAATGCATCTCTGGGTGATTTGTGGGGCATAGGAATTTGTTCATTCCCCCCCCCCAAAAAAATACAGTCCGGCCCACCAAATGGTCTGAAGGACGGTGGACCGGCCCACGGCTGAAAAAGGTTGCTGACCCCTGGTCTACACAGACAGGCATCACCTGTTCAGGGTTCCAGGTAGAGGACAGTCAGGTACACTTGCCCCGGGCCTCAGAGGGCTGAGCCAGCCAGGGGTCACCGCCAAGGACCGGCTGCTTTTTTGTTTTAGTTTATAACTTTATATAACAAGACTCCTGCCCCAGGCTTCAGATGTGATCTGCATTGCCCTGGCTCCATATGAACAGTAGCTAAACATGTGTCAGTTGGTTGACACAATCTGCCCTCTCAAGCCATAGAACATCCCATACACCAGGGGGTGCTATGTAGTAGAAATCAGAACAGAGTAGTGGTGCTGGAGTAATGGTAATTCCTGCGTGATTAGCACCCTCTAGTGGGCATCCTATGCCTTTCAAGAGCTTATCTCAGCATTGGTGATTCTAAGAAGATTCTCCACACACACACACACACACACACACACACACACACACACAAAGACACTTGCTTCATAAAGTTGCCATTTGTAGTGCAGAATCAAGGAGGATCACAGCAGCTACTACCCTGATTTTAAAAACCCGAAGCCTATGCTCAGTCAGTAGAGCATGAGACTCTTAATCTCAGGTAGGGCTGTCATACGTCCGGGATTTCAAAGGTGGAATTGACGTCCAGGGGGAATTTCAAAAATGTGGCGCTTTGTCCTGGATCTTAGTCTTGGTTTTTACTTTCTGAAATATGGCAACCCTATCTCAAGGTCATGGGATCAAAACCCACTTTGGGCCAAATATCATTGCATTACAGGGGCTTGGACTAGATGACCCTGGTTGTCCTTTACACTTCTATGATTACAGAACTGAGTCTAGACCCTATAAACAGGCTGTTTTCAGGGGAAGAAGGGAGGCCCTGATTAGGCCTTGGCCTTTATATTTCAGAAACTTTTGCCTCCCACATCACAGACTGATTTTCTTTTTTTCTATTACATTTTATTGTAATTTATATTAGGTGTTAGCCCCCCTGAGCCCCGCCCTGGCCGGGGAGGGTGGGCTTTAAATAAAAATTATTATTATTACTATTATTATTATTCCTGCTGTTTTATTCACACTGAGAATGTGCAAAGAGTCTTCAGCTCATCAATGGGTAAATACTGCCAACTGTATACAAGGCTACAATTCCAAAACATCTTGAGGGCAACAAGTTGGGGAAGGGTGCTCCATAGCTATGGGATTTGGGCAACTAGGGTATTTAAATTAAGAGCAGGGAGAAGGGAGAATTAGCAACCTATTCACTCCTTCCAGTGTCCTTCCTCCCTGCAGCTGAAATGGCTGGACGTGGTCTGCGTGGGCTATGCTAAGATCATTAATCCTTGGTGTTAATCAGAGATTCTCCCCAGCCCTTTCCTTGTATAGATGAGAAAAGGCTACACCCCCCTCCTCCAGCTGAGTAGGCCACAGAGACACAGCTGTTTCTCCTACACACACACACACACACACACACACACACACACACACACACACCAGACCCAAAGTACACTGTCCTGGTATCAAACACACAATCTGTCACACATTACAATTTAAAGGATCTTTTCTTCTATGTACAAACAGAGTCCCACAATAAGTACATAAGAAGAGCCTGGCTGCTGGATCAGGCCAACGGTCCAAATAATCCAGCATCCTGTTCTCACAGTGGCCAACCGGATGCCTGTGGGAAGCTTTCATTCAAGACCTGTGCAACAGCAACATTCTTCCCACTTGTGATCCTAAAATACTGGTATTCAAAGGTGTACTGCCTCCGACAGTAAAGGGAGGACACAGCCATCGTGGCTAGTAGCCATTGGCCATTGTAGTCAGCATAACTTAATCAGCAATCATATTAGGGACGTAAGAAGAGCCAAAGGGGGACCCATCTAGTCCAGCATCCTTGTCTCACAGTGGCCAATCAGATGCCCCAAAGGGAAGCCTGCAAGCAGGACCTGAGGGCAACAGCGGCACTCTCCCCACTTGTGATCCCCAGCAACTGGCATGCTGCATATCAAAGCAAGACAAAGCAACACAGAAAAACAAAAACAAAAAACCCAACAGCTGTCAACGTGTTGCATGAGCATCCCAAAACATTCAAATTCAGATTATAGGAAGCTGCCTTATACCAGGCTAAACAATTCATCCATCTAGCCCAGTACTCTCTGCTCTGACCAGTAGTGGCTTCCCAGAATCTCAAGCAGTAAGACAGCCAGCATGGCATAGAGTGTTCCAATCCCCACTCAGCCATGAAGCTCACCGGGTGACCTTGGGCCAGTCACATACTCTCAGCACAGCCTACTTCACAGGGTTGTTGAGAGGATACAATGGGGAGAACTATAGGGAGTCACATTGAGTTCCATGGAGGAAAGGTACTGGAGAAGAAGAACTCTCCTATTATTTGCCACCTGATTCTTTTAACGAGAAGTGTTGCTGGGATTCAACCTGAGGTCTTCTCTTGCATGCAAAACACTTGTTCCGCCATGGAGCTATGGGGTTTTCCCATAAGAATTCACAAAGACACATCCCCACAAATGATAACATCCCAAGTGAGTGCATTTGCCTATCTGGGTGTCCGGCACCAAGTGTTGTTGAGTGGTTCACAAAGAGACACAATGAGGTTCAGAGACCTTAATTACTAGGCTTCAAGCTCAGCCTGATGAGGTAGGCCGGCCTTTGCCAGCCTGGTGCTCTCAAGATGTTTTGGATAACAACTCCCAACAGCCCCAGTCAGCTGATAGGAGCTTAAGTCCCAAACATCTGAAGGGCACCATGGTGGTGAAGTCTCAGGTAGGCTGTTAATAAAGTACTGTACATAATTTAAGGTCAACGTCCCTTGACTTGACATGAGGCGAGCCCTCTGGCCAAAGGTAATGGGGGGACGGCTGCATGGCGGAAGGAGATAAGCAAGCCCCCACGTGTCATGGTTTGGGTCAGCCTCGTCATCCGTGCAAGAGAGTCAGGTTAAGCTCGGTTGTCCTTGCTAGTGGATTTGGGATTAAAGCGAGAACATAAAACAGCATTTAAGCTGCATGGAAGGAAAACAATCCTGAGCTGGAAGCAAAAAAATGGAGGTGTTGATGTTTATTTGAAAACAGAAGTCCACTCTGGGCTCACGTGGGAGGACTTTGCAATGAGTCAGGCCCACAAAGGCCCTAACTCAGTTTGGCCTACACTGGAAGGCAGTTGTTCTCCAGGATTTCAAGCATGAGCTTTGCTCAGTGCTACCAGGAGATCCTGCCAGGGACTGAACCTTGCAAAGCAGGTGCCCTCCCATGAAGACACAGTCTCACCCTGCCGGGTCTCCCTTAATGCAGATTTGATGAGCTTGTGCCCTTACAAATGTTCACAGATTACAATTCTCACAATCCCTGACAACTGGCTATGCTGGATGGGGCTGATGGGAGTTGTAGTCCAACAACATCAGGAGTGCCACAGGTCCCTTGCCACTTAAATAAAAGAAAGGTCAGGAAAGTGTGTGGAAGGGCACACACATGAAACGCTGAACATTAATGGCCCTCCAGAGGAAAAGAGAGAGACTTATACATGCACTATATGCAACAGGTCTAAATTCTAATGACTGGGCCAGGCTTCCTCAACCTGGTGCCATCCAGATGTTTTGGATTACAACTTCCATCAGTTGTGCTGGTTAGGGCTGATGGGAATTGTAGCACAAAATATCTGGATGGTACCAGGCTGGCCTGATCATGCGGGAAGAGCCTCCGCAAGTGAACTGGGAACTTATTGGGCACACACCCTCCATTAAGGTAAAGGTAAAGGTACCCCTGCCCGTACGGGCCAGTCTTGCCAGACTCTAGGGTTGTGCGCTCATCTCACTCTATAGGCCGGGAGCCAGTGCTGTCCGGAGACACTTCCGGGTCACGTGGCCAGCGTGACAAGCTGCATTTGGCGAGCCAGCGCAGCACACGGAACACCGTTTACCTTCCCGCTAGTAAGCGGTCCCTATTTATCTACTTGCACCCAGGGGTGCTTTCGAACTGCTAGGTTGGCAGGCGCTGGGACCGAACGACAGGAGCGCACCCCGCTGCAGGGATTCGAACCGCCGACCTTTCGATCGGCAAGCCCTAGGCGCTGAGGCTTTAACCCACAGCGCCACCTGCGTCCCTTACACCCTCCATTAGCGTACTTTAAAATTGGGCAGGGGAATCTGTGGCCCTCTAGATATTGCAGGACTACAACTCCCATAACCTCTGATCATTGGCCATGCTGACTGGGGCTGATGGAGTCCAACAATATTGAGGGGAGCACAGGGGAGGACAAGATACTGATGGGATTGTACATATACATGGGCATCAGATTTGAAAAGCAGCAGATCAGGTGTCCTTCAAAACCAAGTATGTAAAAAAGAAGGATAAAAGGTGGGTTATGTCATTTAACACTGGAGCATTCTGAACATTTTACAGAAGTGAAGCAAAATCTACCATCTGAGAAAAAAATACTTTTGCATTTTTAAAAGATGTCCCAGTCAGGAGGGTTAAAATATTTGCATATTATTGCAAACTATTATAATTCTTGTTAGAATGAAAAAAACTCAGTTGCCCTTCCTCTGGAAGGCAAAAAAAATTAAGCACCCATTATAAGACAGAAGCCCTACCAAAAAAAAAAATATTCACACACACTCACCCCACTTGTATATATACACTTTTATGATTATTATATATTATGTATTTGGGCATTCAGAAAATTTTCTTTCAAGCAAAAGCATACATGTACCACTTATTTGAAAAAAGCTCGTGCAGTTTTAAAAAGAAAGTTGAGAGAGGACTTTGAATATCCTCTGAAATTAATAAGGAAAGGACAACAGAAAACAAACTGATATTTGTATGTGATTAGTCTATCCATCACTTGAGAATATTCAGAATTTTTTTCTGAAAAAAAAGAATCAACATTTTTCACATCTGGAAGGAAAGGTTCAGATTCATTAGCTTTGGAGCAAGGACTAAGGGAAGGGTGGGGAGCAGACACTTCATATCATCTATGCACTAGCATCTATCATAACTGTAACATTTGCACCATTCATGAGGACTGGAAAATTGAGTAACACTGGAAGGAAAACAGAGAGGTGATAAAAAGAGCTGAAACACTAGCAAGGAAAAAAGGGACAACCCCTCCCCAATTAACACCATCCAAAAGCAACTGATTCTCATAGCAAATATTCATAAAAAAACCAAGAGCTTCTAACATGATGTGAATAACTACATTTACACTGTGAATGAATGAAGATTAATAATAAATATTAATGTAACATATTAGACAGATAACAATAATTTAAAGGGTTTGAGTTACAGCACAGCATTTGCACCAAATGTCTACTGTAGGGGTTTCCCTTGACTTAGTCCAGAAAAAGACGTGTACATGAGCCAATGGGGAAATTGATGCATCCCATACCTATGGTTGTAAGGAAATTTAGTTTAGAGGGCTGTTTTGGTGAAAGGATTGGGGTGTAATGGAGGCTTGGGTGTCCCAAAGTTTCCAGGTATCCTGTGGGGGGAAAGGGGGGTGTTCTATTGTTGGGGGGCAGTCATGGTTAGAGTAAACAGGTGATTCTAGAGGAAGGGATAAAATCCACTGTAACTCTCCCCCTCCCCAGACTTTTTCTCCAGGGGTAGGGTAAGAGAGATCACTGTGTTGTTACTGAGCAGGAGATTTTAAGACGTCATGATGGTTTGAATGGGGTGGGGAGAGGGAAGAGCTGTACCGCTATGTTGGGAGCCTCCAACATTTGGGGGGGGGTGTCAGAGAATTTGGCAATATCCTTGAATGGGTGAGTACTATATTGGTGTAGGAGGGATGTGAAGGCCAAGGATTTGTAATATACGGAAGGGGACAAGACCAGAATTTTCTTTTTTGGGGGGGGTGTACCCAAGGAGGAAATAGCAGATCTTAGGGAGACAAATGGGGAGGGCAATCAGATGGTGTTTGGGTGTCAGGAGACAAACAGAGCAATACTCTGGAAATTGAGGGGGCCAAAGTGGCTGGGATATGGGGAAGATTGTGCCATTAATGATGTCAGGGGCTGCTGTTTTGGGGGGGGCACATGAAGCCTTGAATATTTGGGGTGGGGATGGGGTCAGTATTTGGATTTGTGCCTAGCAACAAACCCACCCACCCACCATCTCGCTACACAAACACAAACACACACACCTTTTCAGGTTAAGGACCAGAGAAAATATATTTTGGGGAAAGATCTGTCTCTTGGCAGCCTCCTGCATGTTGAATAAGAAAGACATCTGTGTCACCCCCACCCGGCACCCCCTGGAATGCATTCCCTCTCTCTTCTGAACCTGTTGCTGTGGGGCTGGAGGAAAAGAAGGGGTTAAAGATAGGGGTGGCTCTGACTTGCTTAGGGGCTGGTGGAAGGAGGGGGGGGGTTCATAAAGATAGAAGAGGTGACACCTACCACACAGAGACACATGGAAGAGAGCCTGTTCTTCGTCTTCATGGGGGTGTGGGGGGGTGGAGATGGGGGAGCTGAGTGTGGGGGCTGCCAGAGGAGGTGGGGGCTTGATCCTCACGACTAGACGGAGGGAGGAAACTGAAAGGGCGAAGGAGGGAGGAGAGGATGTGCAGGGGGGGATATAAGCAGAATGGTAAAAAGAGGGCTGTGATTAGAGGATTGATGCAGTGAGCATGGGAGAGGGAGAGGGAGAGAGAGAGAGAGAGAGAGAGAGAGAGAGAGAGAGAGAGAGAGAGAGAG